>JBAMCF010000857.1:0-252423 GCA_037075285.1 Drosophila lutescens
CATGCTTCGTTCGGTTACGTATTGCTGTGGTTGTGGGTCTATAGGCGTTGTCCTGTAGAACGCAGCACCTGTTCACCCTAGTCTGGGAACGGTGACGCTTCCTAAGCCCGCACGGCTGATCTCCTTGCGAGTCCGAGGCGATACGAGTGGTCGTCGAGTCATCGCATCAGAGACGAACATCGCCGAGCATCTACAAGGAGCTACAGGGAGCTACAGAACCGGACCACGGAATCAACGAGGCAGGCGATTACCAAGGCGACGCAATGACGTGCAGAGACGAACATCACCAGGAGACACCGAGGACTACGAGCGGCGACACCAAGGCCAACCGAGCCATCAAGGCCGCTGTAATCAAACCCGCAATAAACCCATTCTGTGCTTTCTCACTGGTCTACTGGGCGGTCACGTTTATATAAATTTGGTGGGACGAACACACAACTTCTCTGAGCTAGCCTCACGAATCTCGTAGCGAGCAGACATACAAAATCAGTTCGTTACAAAACATGTGTTTGAAAAGGGCTATACACCGAATTGGACTACAGAAATTTTTAAAATATTAAGTGTGAGAAACACATACCCTCCCACATACTTGTTGGAAGACTTCGAAGGTAATCCAATACAAGGTGGTTTCTATAAAGATGAACTGAAAAAAACTCGTTTCCCAGACAAATATTTAGTGGAAAAAATAATAAAGAGAGACGGGAATAAAGTCCGTGTACGTTGGTTGGGGTTTTCAAAAAAATATGATAGCTGGGAATCTAAAGATAATATTTTATAGAGCAACTCTTATTCGGATTGAAAATAAAAAAATAAAAAAAAAAAAAAATATATAGTCCATATACTAATCAACTCAGCAACAGAAAAATGAAAATGATCAGACCGGCATGCTCGTAACAGCTTGTACAAGTTCAAAAATAGTCTCCCACCACCCTACGTATACAAAGTCAAAATAGTTTCCACGATACGCACACGCAAAGACTTCGAAGGTCATCCAATACAAGTGGTTTCTATATTATGATCAGACCCGCATGCTCATGTACGTACACAAAATCAAAAATAGTTACCAGACACAATCGCGCGCCCACATCGAAAGGCACCACCCTACGTATACAAAGTCAAAACTAGTTTCCACATACGCACACGCAAAGACTGATAGAACGTTCTGCTTTCTGTGGAGGGCGTGTGAAGAGAGCGATAAGAATGTTCTGTTTCTTGGAGGGCGATAAGAATGTTTAGTCAAGGTTGGTATATTGTTTCTGTTTTGATGGAGTGATTCGCCAGCATATTTATGTATGATTGCCCCATCCCTTTATTCGTTTACATAAGAGTTATATACTGAAATTTCTAAATAAAAACACTGGGGCGCTCATGATTTTTTCAGTAGCGATCGCAACCAAGACGAGACGGTGAAAAATTGATAAATGTTTGCTCGTATAAAAGTGAAAAATAAAAAATTTAAAACTCAAATCTCGAATCAATAATTACGGGTGTGTGTGAAAATGGAAAGTAATAAAATAATGAAACTATTTTTGTTAATAGTTTGTGTAATAGGAGTAGTGGAAATGGGTGTCATACCCACTACACATCTATTGAGTTACAACGAGACAACGAATACCCCAATTTTTCGAATTTTACTGCCTAACAATGATGTTTTGAATATTCAGCTGAAATTGTATCTATTTAAGAACAGTTCACTAGCGAATATAAATAACATTGATGAGTTAGAGAGTAAACTAATAGCCCCACAAGGTAAGAACATCAAAACAATAATAACAATAAAAAAATTTTTGATTTATTACTTTTCTATATGTAATTTAATTTCAGAAGCAACAACCATAGCAAGCAATATTACAGAAGAGAGTAAACTAAAAAAAGATGAAGACGACGAAGCACCACAAGGTAAATACCAATATCAATAACAATCACAAAGTACTAATTTTTTATTTTTTTCGATTTTTGTTAACTTTTGTTATGATATTTAATTTCAGAAACAACAACAACAACAGAAACAACATCAACAACAGAAGCAACATCAACAACAGAAGCAACAACATCATCAACAGAAGCAACATCATCATCAACAGAAGCAACGACAACAACAGAAGCAACAACATCAACAACACCCCCACCAGCTAATTTTCCAAATTATGATGAGTACGATGATTTGTCGTCACCCTCCAAGCAATCATTTACGCCAGTAAATGAAGAAGATGGTAATAGTGATAATGTAAGTGAAGAGTCAAAAATTTTAAATAAAACAGAAAAGCGAAGTATAGACAACAAATATTCTTTTCTTAAAAAAGAATTGTTAGAGCAGTTTAAATCAGACTTGCTTGAAAGGGAAAATAAAGAGGGCGGAACCATTGTAACAGGAAACAGAGGTTTCGACAGATACTATAAACTCAGCTATAGAGACCTTTTCATTTTAAGAATCCAGTGCCATTACGTTTCAAAAAGGATAAAAAAACATTCCCATCTAGAGACGTATAAGGTACAAATAAACTGTGTAGAAATTGATGAAGTATTATTTTACTATCCACATCTACCAAAATCAAATGACTTACCACCTTCACCCAAGATAAGTAAAAGAGAGGTTATAACAATTGAGGAACTAGACTTGAGTGGTATAGACTCTGATGGCGAAAAACTATGTCTATTAGAGTGTAGCGAGTTGTTGAACCGCAACAACTTTTATATGAATTAGGGTTAACATATAACTTATTTTATTTCAGAAGGATATAAAAATTCCTCAAGGAAATAATATATTAAACAAAACAAAAGGCGAGTTAATTTACTTTACTAAATAATATTTCATTTCATTAATTCGTTTTTCTCTTTCTCATTTCAGTTCAATATGTTCACCTTTTAGGATCTAACGTAGTTTCAGTAAATTCAAATTCTAATAATATTTCTAGTTTTAATTTAACTGATGATGCCATCACACAACTTTACCATCAAAATATAAACATAAACTTAAACAATAGTAATGAGAGTAATGAAATTAACGATATTACTCCTGATCAAGTAGAGTTGGGTTATTATCTAAAACAGATAGGGAAAAAAAACGAGGAAGAAAAATCAGCTGAAGAAGAAGATGAACCTGATCAAGACAGGGATTCTGAACCTGAAGCTAAAATGAACCCACATGAATTAGAACTGTGGAATTATCTATATAGGCAACGGGTACAAAACCAATCAAATAAAATATACTTACCCAATTTATAAATACTATCAAAAAAAATTTCCCAACACACCCAAATATTATAATTTAATTCTCAATTTATTTGAAATGTATTTGTTATTCGTTAAATTAATGTTATACTAACAAAATATAACCATTTATAAATTGCTTAAGATTTATATTGTTAAAGATTATAAATTTTATCAAACTTACTAATTTAAATAATTATTTTGTATGTTAAATCTAAAATTGTTTCTGTTTTTGGGATCGGGGCAATTCATTATAAAACATTTCAAGTTCAAGCGACTTGTAAAGTAAATCATGTTCAACATTTTCAATTTCTGTTTTTAGGCAGTTGAGTAAAGTTTTTTGTTGCTCAGTCTGGAATTCAAGACTTTCTATTTCATCTACCTGTCTCCCCAAAACAAGTGACTCTCCCTCAAGGAATTGAACATTTGATATGAGATCCCTTTCTATTAAACCCTTATGATGATAAGGGAGTGTAGACATTTTATCACCCTCAACTTTTCTCTTCGTATCATTACCATCGAGAATTATTTTTGTCATTTTGTAAGTATTTATGGTATGCATTTTAGATCTAAAAACTGACATACTACCATACATTCGATTTTCAGTGAAAAGAACCTTTTTATATTTTTCAATATCTAGATACTCTAGTGCTGTTCTCGTTACTCCCTTAGATTTCATAAACGATTTGTCCATAGAATCAATTTTATAACAATAAACCTTAGGACGGAGACCAACAAACTCTGACATTGGTCTACCATGAAGCTCATCTTTAAAAACACCTAATACCGCTTTATTGCATATTTTAAAATTATATAAGTTGGCTCTTTCTTCGGAATATCCAGATGTATCAAATTTTTATTCTATATCATCGCGAATATCTCTATAAAAGTCATCAGTTTTAATTGTATAGATGAAGGAATCTGTATCCATGTAATTTAATCTTATATTATCTTGAAAATTTGGTTTCATATACTGATAATGGAAATTATACATGTTCCACTTTGATAACTCTAATCTTGTAAACCCAAGATACATGGGTTTTTCGTATACATATGACATTCTTCTCATTTGAATTATGTAGAAATCATTCTCTAGTTTTGTGGCACTTAGGAAATTAAATTTGGAAATTAATGCTTGTGCACACCACTTTTTACGACCACTTTTATTAATATTATGTGGAGGATCCCAATCACAAACTATTTTAATGTCAACGCGTTTCTCGATATTTTCGAGGGTTTTACCTTAGACTGCATTATTAAATAATTTATAAAAATATTTTTCAAATGAATTTTTAGCTTTTTGACGATATTGGGTGTTAAGATCTATATACGTTTTGAGCCAAGGTTTTTGCTCAAAACGCATTCCTCTATGAATTTTTTTAAGCTGCAACCCATTAAGCAAACATTGCTGTAAATTTTTATAATGAATGATATAATTTTTTTTATTTCCGAGGTCGGCAATTAATTTTTTTACTTTTTCGCTATTAGTGGCTAACTTTGTTGTTGAACAAAACGGTAAATCACTATGTAAATCATGGATACTGTATGGATAGTCCAAGCCCACTTCTAAAATATATCCATAATGACCATCGCTTGGAATATTTTCTACTGCTATATTTTCTATGTCTATGGGAGACAACCACTTAAACCCTTGGTAAGGTAAAAGTTGAGACATTGCCCAACCATACAAATTATTTGCATCTAAATACATTAAAAATGATGACACTTTACTATCATCATAGTCTCTTAAATATTTATTATTTGCTTTAGTATATCTGTGGCAGCATTGTACCAAACCACCCCGAATTCCACTTTGTATAAATTTATACATATCAATATCAGCTATCAACTGTAACTCAATTTGTGTGGTTTTCAGCATTGCCTGCCAAGATAAACCTGCTGTTGTATAAAAATGAGCTGGGTCAAGAGAATAAATTTTCATGCAAATTAAAAGGAAATTTTCAAAAACGTCAGTTAATAAAAATACATTAGTTTTTAAATAAATCTCTAGATATTCCTTTAGAGATTTACAGCATGACTATAATCCTCTTGAGAACATTGCTTTTCAGTAAACTGATTATAAAATTGGTCTCTTGATGGTAAACAAGTTTCATCTAGTCTATGCTCTGAATCAATATATTCATTTGGGAATACACGTTTCTTCCGCATAAGCCTAAATTCATTTTCACAATTAAAATGCGATCTTACTGATTTAAGTTGATCATCTTCTAAATTGGATGCTAAGGCATCTAGACTAGATGACATAAATCTAAATGTGTCTAGAAACCTTATCTCAAAACTGTTTCCACATTCATTTTCAATGTTTTTCATTACTGAAATGAAGTGCTCCTTGTTTATGGGAATAACTTTAATTTCTCCAGGTATAAGTGTTAATTCTTTGATAAACAAGTGACAATCATACTTGGAAAAATTGTGGAAGAAAACTGGGATAAAATTAGACGTTTTCAATTCTAAATTACATTTAGAATGAGCTGCACCCCTGTATCTACCTGTATAATGACAATGATCTCGAACCTTATCATATGCACACCTTATATAGTAAGCATATGAAAGTGGTACATGTTCATTTACATTAAATAGTTTAGGACTTACATTAATATTTTTACGACGAAGTACGCACTAGAAATCTGCATACACTGTGAACGGAACTTTTAGTTGATTACGCACTGTCGTATACTTCAATGTCGATTTATATGGGTTTGGGAGAGTGACAACCTTTCCACTGCAAAGCTCCTTGTGGCGAAGTGCGTGACTTGCAGTTGATGAAAAATTTAAGCAGGTATTGCAAAACCATGTCCGTTCCTTATGTAGACTTTTTTGTGTAGACATTAGTCTATTAAATAAAAGAAATATAGCAAATAATGTAACATAATAAGTAAAAGTAGATCTATAACGAGTAAAATTCATTCTTTGAAATATTTTTTAACCATGTGTAGTGACCGAATTCGTTTCCTTCCAGGAAGAGTATATTTATATGCGTCGGCTTTTCAACTCCAGATTAATAAAGAGGTCCAATTATACTTACACTTTCCTCATCGTATCCAAAAACGTTAATGCTCCATGTAACGTTTTTTGTATGAAAATGTTTATGTCCTTTATTTTGAGTGGGAATGTCAACCCACTAAAATCCAAATCTATTCCAGATGTTAAAACACTTCTTTCGGCCCTTATATCAACTTTATATGTGTAGCTTACACTAGCGTTTCTTGCTACCTTTGTAAGTGCCGAAATCAAAGTCAATTTAAAGCAGTATGAGACATTTTTATTTTTGACATTAATTAAAGCTTTTTCGAAAAAAGCTTAGGTGGTGTTGTGATAAATGAGGATCCGGAAAGCGGTTTAAATTGAAATTCATTTCCAATCGAATTATGCGGAGTAGAGTCCACCCGCTATCCCTTTCCTGAAACTCTTCCACTTTTATTTTCAGATGGTCTGAGTGATTGGTGACTATGCGGTCCAAATCCGAGTGACTTGTAACAACTTCCATTTTGCTTTGGAATTGTTTGGTCTCCGTTTTTAAATCATCCTCTTTCACGAGCATATATTCCGCAAAAAGCTCAAAATTAACTTTACCGGAAATATAGTTTTGAAGCTCATTAAATAAATGAGATTTTAAAGCCTCTCCTGCTTCGAAGAGGAACTCCTCCGGGTATCTTAATTCCTCTCCTTCATTAACATACATATAATGAAGGATTCGTCCCTTGAATCCATCCGAAATCTTTTTGATTCTTCCATCCAAAGGTTCTATAGCATTCAGCTTGTGCTCCGCGGTGCAAGCATGGTGATTCCATTGAACTCCGACCGGGATGAAACGACGGCATGACTCACAATATTTTTGGGCTTGGTTGTAATGTAGTTAATTTGCAATTGTAATTTAATTGTTCTCACAAAGTCACTTAACAATTGAGACACACTCGTTGATAAGATCACTTTACTGTTTTTCGAAACTAGTAAAAGAGTAGTTCACTTCAAGAAATTTGAATATACTGATCTGAATTTAGCGAAATTCTAGCTTAAATATAACTTTGAGGATATATTATTAGTATGAACTTAATCCAAATTTAAAACTAAAGTTGTAAAGTAAACAAAAAAGAGCTGTAAAGTTTTGATTGGTTGATGAAAATATTTTCCTTAAATTTAATATAAGAAATTTGCTTTGCAATATTTCCATTGGTTGATTCCATCGAATCTTTGATGGCGAGGGAGGGAAGGTGGTGGAAGAAAGCTGAATTCTCAAAAATAAAGAGGGGTGAAAGTGATCAGTGTCTAGAAATCAGGTTTTTGTCTACTCGGTTTCTAGACATTTGCATTTGTCTAACTAAAACTTCTTAAAGGGGATGGTGGCGGAAAATGTTTGCTCCCCATATGAAGAGGGGATAAAGTGAAATGTTACTGTGAAGGAACTTCAGTTCGATTTCAAAGTTTACTGAATCAGCAACAAACAAAAATCAATAATCAACCAAACAACAAAAACAGCTATACAGTTAAACAACTGGAAACCAGCTAATAACAACTAATCAGTTAAACAACAAACAACAAAAAACAGTTAAACATCAAGAAACAACAGTTAAACAGCAAAGAAAATGATTATTTCATTTTTGAGGATCATCGGCAGACCCTGGAGATGATTTTCTCCAATCTTCAAATGATGGACAGAGTCGGTGAGAGAGAATCAAAATATGGCGTACATATGCTATCATGTACCTGGGCCGACGATGATGTAAGAGAGGGCCCGTATACTTGTCAATGCCACCAGGCACCATACCTTAGAATTAAAGCTATTGATTTAATAAACGAATACAAAAATCTTAACCTTAAAATTTAAAAAATAAATAATTAAAAAAATCTATAGCTATATATATTTGTAAAAGCGAATTAAAAAAGTAATAAAATAAAAATATATTGGGTGGGCAAGAAAGTCATGTCGTTTTTTTTAGTTAAACTAATTTATTTACGACTAATCGAGCACCGGGGTTACACTTTTTAGTATCGTTTTAAAGCTTATTGTCTTAGGTACTATCAATGAAAATTAAATGGTAATTATTCGATAACATTTGTGGAAGCTATAGCAAATTAAACATGGAGGATCAAAGTGAGCATTTTCGGCATATTTTGCTTTTTAATTTCCGAAAAGGAAAAAAAGCGGTCGAAGCTCGCGAAAAATTGTGCGAAGTGTATGGTAAAGATGCCATGAGTGATCGCCAATGTCAGCGCTGGTTTGCCAAATTCAGGCTTGAAGATTTTGGAGTTAAAGACGCCCCACGTTCTGTACGATCATCGGCCGTTTTTGACAAACAAATTCAGGCTTTGCTGGATGAAAACCGGCGTTATTCAACGCGGGAGATGTCAGAGAAGCTCAGTGTTGAAAACCATTTGAAGAAAGTTGGCTACGTAAACAAGCTCGATGTTTGGGTTCCGCATAACTTAATGGAAATTCATCTAACTAAGCGTATCAATATCTGCCATTCTCTGCTGCAACGGATTAAAAACGATCCTTTTTTGAAGCGGATCATTACTGGCGACGAAAAGTGGGTTGTTTACAATAACGTCCAACGTCCAAAGATTATGGAGCAAGAAAGATCAGCCAGCCCAAGCCACATCAAAGGCCGATATCCATCAGAGGAAAGTTATGCTGTCTGTTTGGTGGAATCGGAAGGGTGTACTGCACTTTGAGCTGCTGGGACGGAATGAAACCATCAATTCAGATGTGTACTGTCGCCAGCTATCATCCAATTTGGCGGAAAAAATTAAAGAAAAGGAGCCGGCACTAGCTAATCGCAAGGGTATAGTCTTTCACCATGACAACGCTATGCCCCTCACATCTTTGGTCACTCGGCAAAAATTAACGGAGCTGAATTGGGAAGTGCTACCACATCCACCTTATAGTCCGGACTTAGCACCTTCAGATTACCATTTGTTTCGCTCTCTTCAAAACTCTTTGAAAGGTAAAAACTTTGATTCAGATGAGGCTGTCGAAAACCACTTGTCTCGATTCTTTGCTGGAAAAGACCAAAAGTTCTTCGAGCGCGGAATTATGCAGCTGCCCGAGAGATGGTCATTAGTGATCGAACAAAACGGCCAATACATAATTGATTAATTATAAGTCCTGATATAAATAAATCATCTTTGAAAATATTGAAAAAAAGCGACATGACTTTCTTGCCAACCCAATATTTTAAATTCAAATTTATATCTTCTTTTATTTGGGGGATGGGTGTTTGTTTTCAAAAAATTCTAAATATGTTTTTAGTGCCAAGCAAAGGGACCCCTGTTCAAGGTTGTTCTTGGTTATACTAATTAAGTGACCAAAGTGATTACGTGCGAACGTGTAAACAGCCCGTGACATTTTCTAGTGCTTATGCTAATTAAATGGTCACTGATCCACTAAAAGGGTCGCTTGCTAACAACAACCTGTTGCCACTCTGATTACACATATTTGGCCCTTGGACATTTTTTTCCACCACTAAACAAAGTTCCCTCGTATTTTCTGAATCTAAGTAACGATCACCCGTCGCACTCCAGTAACCACCACCAGCCAACTTTTGTTTTCCTAATTAAATATGCTAATTTGGAGAATATATTTAGAACTCTTTCATATATTTTAGATGGAGCCTTAAAACTAATGTATTTATACAAAATTCCAGGTGGTAGTTCGTTTCTCAGTGGCAAGCTAAGGGATCCCATATTCAAGGGTGCTAATCAAGTTACCACGTTCACGTGTGAACGTGTCAACAGCCCGAGACATTTTCTAGATCGGTCTAGATCTAGTAACGGTCACCCGTCACACCCCACTTAACTAGGATCCCGGATTTCTGGATATAAGCAACGGTCACCCGTCACGCACCCATTAACATCTCCCCCGCCTTATTAGGTTCCCTCCCCTCGTTTCATCCCATTTTCTAGATCTTAGTAACGGACACCCGTCACACTTTCATCCCATTTTCTAAATCTATTAACGGACACCCGTCACAGTTTCACCCCATTTAATAGATCTTAGTGACGGTCACCCGTCAGACCCCAGGAACTTCTTCCCGCCTTATTAGGTTCCCTCCCCTCGTTTCATCCGATTTTCTAGATCTCAGTAACGGTCACCCGTCACAACCCGCTTAACTAGGATCCCGGATTTCTGGATAACCTGTCAACTTATTACCCTGATTAACGATCACTCGTCACGCACCCGTGAACGTTCTTGTAACCACTTAGAACACTGGATAGAATTTCTGGATATAAGCAACGGTCATCTGTCACCTTAACCTAATTTATTACCCTAATTAACGATCACCCGTCACGCACCCATTAACTTTAATTACCTCCACACCTGTCACTTTGACCTAATTTATTACCCTAATTAGCATAATTAATTGCCTCCCCCTTCCACTTTTTGTATCCAGAATCCCCATTAAATACGATTTAGAACTCTCATTTATACACTACTCAAGCTCAGTACGGCCCCAATCACTAACTCATCGATGGACTTTGCTATCCGACAACTACAGAGACGCTGCAACGAATTAGAATCATCTCTAATGCTAGCGTTAACGGCGCAATCAATCACTCCAACGCTACAACGACATCTGGAGCTCCAATGGGAAATATTGAGACAAGCCCATGATGAAATCGACTATATACCTGGAGCAGTGGATGCTGCCGAAGCAGAAATAACTCGATTCAGGGCATCATACGAAGAATATGAAATGACCTTACTTCGAGAAAACGACACTCAAATGAGTTTAAATCTATCGCTCCCACCAATCCAGATTCCGGAATTTAATGGCGAATGGCCCCGATTCCATGACTTATTTGTAGAGTTAGTTCACAATAAAGCATATTCCGCCAGCCAGAAGCTACACATTCTCCATAACTATCTTAGTGGCGAAGCAAGGAATGTCGACACCTGGAAACGACTAAAGGCCAGATATCAAAACGGAAAGATACTGGTATTCGCAGCCATATGTTGAATGTTTACTTAAGGTGAAGTCAAACGCTGAAGGCCTGGACGGCATCTGCGCAAAATCCGCACCATTAGCTAAACAGACATTACCGAGATTAGAACTATGTGCAGCAGTGCTATGGGGCAGAGCTCGCAGCAAGAATTCAAAGGGATGTACAAATAAGTTTTGATAAGGTGCAGTATTGGACCGACTCTACATTGCATGGATAAATGCATCATCGTTTCACACATTTGTAGCGAATAGAATATCTAGAATCCATTAACTAACAAATCCAAGTCTTTGGACTCACGTATCCGAAGACAACTCAGCAGACCTAATATCCAGAGGATGCTCAGCGCCAAAAATTGAAGCATAGAAGTTTTTGGTTATGTGGTCCGTCTTTTTTGACAACAGAACAGGAGACATGGAAGCAATCAGCCAAGCCGATACTTGATGGTGAAGACCTCGAGCGAAGAAACATCAACACCCAAGTAATGGCAACCACGACAAGCAGTGATTGGACAAATGAAATCAATCATCGTGGATCTTTTAATACGTTGATAACAATCACGGGATGGATGCTACGTTTCGTAAATAACTCTATAAAGGGCAAACAAAGAGAAGCAGGTCCAATAACTACAGAAGAGCGGGAACAAGCAATACATCGAATAATGCAAAAAATACAAGGAGTAGGATTCCAGGCCACAATCACTCAACTAAAAAACGGTGGATGTGTAGCAGTATCAGATCCGTATCGATCGTTGGATCCGTTTCTGGACGAAAACAATCTGTTGCGAGTAGGAGGACGATTACAGAACTCAAATTTAACATTTGACGAAAAACAAGAGAGAACGCTATAGTCGGGTGCCCCGACAATCAGATACCCGTTACTCAGGTAAAGGGAGTGCGAGGGAGATGGAGATAGAAACTTTGAACACGCATAACTTTTTAACGAATGGTCCGATTTGAAAAATTTCTTCTACATTTCGATAGGTATTGATAGACACAATAAAACTGCATTTTTACTTTTCCGAAATATTGAAATTTTTAAAATCGTATATTAGCGATTGTGGGCGTTAGAGGGGGCGTGGCACCTTTTTGAAACAAACTTGCGCTGCGTAGGAACTCCTAGAATCTGCATGCAAAACGCCAATCTTCTAGCTTTTAAAGTTTCCGAGATCTCAGCGTTCATACAGACAGACAGACAGACGGACAGACAGACAGACAGACAGACAGACGGACAGACGGACAGACGGACATGGCTAGATCGACTCGGCTAGTGATCCTGATCAAGAATATATACTTTATGGGGTCGGAAACGCTTCCTTCTCCCTGTTACATACTTTTGCACGAATACAATATACGGCCCCCAGGCATTATTGGTAATTACGAGGCAACGCTTTTGGACAAAAAAAGGAAAACAGCTCGCATCGGCCCGGCCAAGACTATTAAAACAAATCATGAGTCCGTTTCCAGGGGATCGAGTAAGGGCCTCAAGACCGTTTAGAATCAGCGGAGTAGATTATTGCGGACCAATCTGGGTTCACTACAAAATCAGAGGAAAGAAGCCACACAAGGGGTATTTAGCTTTCTTCTGCTGTTCTTCCACCAAGGCAGTGCATTTGGAAGTGGTATCAGATTTAACCACTCAAGTCTTCCTTGCAGCAATCAAAAGATTCAACGGACGTCGAGAAATAGCTGAGAGAATATACTGCGACAACGCCACAAATTGTGTTGGCGCTAGGAATGAATTATACGAAATAAGAACAAGCCTTTACTCAACAGAAGCGCAAGAAGCAATCAAAAAAACATGCTCTCAACTAGGAACGGAATATCAATTTATTCCTCCCATTTTGGTGGACTTTGGGAGGCAGCTTTGAAATCAGCAAAGCATTTGCTAATACGCACTGTATCAAAGCGGACTTAACTTACTATGTCATCGACATAGAGGCAATATTAATTTCCCGACCTATCACTCCGATTTCTTCCAGCCCACGAGACTTGGCAGCCAGGACATTTTCTGATCGGAGGACATAACAGAGAAGGTCGGTCCGGCCAGGTGACCAGGTGGAAGCAGATCGACAAAGTCAGACAAGACTTTTGGAAACGTTGGAGCCACGAAAACCTACACGAGCTCCAAAACCGATCGAAATGGACCAGAAAGGAAAAGGCAGTGTCAATAGGAGACTTGGTGGTCATAAAGTAAGACAATGTATCCCCTCTGCAATGGCCAAGCAAGGGAATTCAGAATCCTCAGACGGAATCAGAAGATCTCCGAGTCTGTGTTCCAAGCCCTAACCGTGCTAGCCTGTGTAGGTACCACTAATCTATTACCAATCGCACCAGACGCACCGGTAAGGGTGGTACCGTTACCCAACAAAACTGGGTCGTATATAGAACTAAGCAATAGAATAGCGCCAACATCAGCAGAATGGACGATCATTTTATACTTCGATTTACGGCTACTGGCGCAAGATGGTGTACTAGAAGTGAAGCATGTCCAACAAAAATACACGCGCTCGAGCAGGAGGCCAGTGAATTGTATGATGCACAGCAATTTTTTGAGGATCATAGGCAAAGAAGAGGCGCTCGGGATCTGGTGGGAAACCTTGCCAACGGCCTTTTTGGGGTATTAGACTCTCAATACGCAAAAAGGATGTAAGAAGTCTTACAGAAAATCAAGGAAAAGGAAATTTACAACACCCACTTACTAAGGAACCAGACGTCAATTATCGACAGCACAATCAATATCATGAGGACCAGTAGCAGTGCAATGGAGCAGAGGATCAATTGAGGGACTTGAAAATGCAATACAAACAGGAAAACTGGGTTAGATAGCAGCAGAACTAACGTTGGTGGCAGGCCACATTAAGAGAAATCAAGCGTCAATTATTATGACCGTGCTAAAAGGAGGAATAATTAGCCTAGCGTTAGTCTCCGTGGAACAGTTAAAAAAGGAATTGGCGAATATTCGCACATCTGCCAAAGGGAAGACGGTTACCAATCACACATGATACCATTCACGATATCTACGCAGTGATGACAACGGAAGTACAGGAATTAGACGATTCCCTAGTATTTCACATCAAAATTCCATTAGTAGATGAAGAAGAATACAACGTCTACCATCTAACAGCAATTCCACTGGCAAGCCAGAACAAAATACTAGCATTGAAGACAGAGACAGAAGATTTAGCAATAAGTGACCACCGAGACCGACATTTCGCAATAACCATGGAAAGGCTACAACAGTGTACGAGGTTGTCGAGCGGTCCCATGTTGTGTAACATGCAGCAAGCTACATTAGGACCGGAACATTAACAATTACAATGCACACCAGCGACCGTACAGAGTGAGCAAAACAAGCAATGCATCCCAAGGGAAGTCAGTACGTCGTGCACATGGATTTTTGCAACGACACAGGAAATAACGATATCACATGTGTATGGCCAGATTCGGGGGCAAATCCAGGTCAAAAATAGCGGAAAGCTGACCAACAATAGGGATTGCATTGCGCGAAGTCAAATGATCACGCTGCAAGGCCATCCGGTAGGAAGTTCAACAATAACAGAAGCAGCGACAACAATGTTTATACATCCCATTGAAAGACTAAAGGTGGTTGACCATAATCGCCAGAGGACGGCAAATGTGAGCGATACGGAGAAAAAACTACTTGTACTACAGGGAAAAATCCATCACTTACAGGAGCAAGAAAACGGTCACCCGGAATACGAAGAGAAGGTGTTAGAAAGGTACCCTACACTGATCACCATTGGCGTAGGTTCGGTAATGATATTATTATTGGTAGAGATAATAATATTCAGACGACGAGCCAAGAACAAAAAGGTGCAGTGTCAGGAGAACACGGCCACACAAGCTGATGACACGCCAATTCCAATGACCAGAGTAAAAAAAACGATTTAGCGTCGCTTGTGAACGGTTGTGTTTACTTTTGTGCTCTGAGTTATTTGTGTTTTTCAGTGATTTTTTGCGAGTGTCTTTTGTTTGTTTATAAAGAAAGCGTAGCCTAACAATTGTGTAAGTGTTTTTAACTAGATCTCCCAATTAACGGGTGCATTGTTCTAGTTATTTTAACATTTCTATTTGGATTTGTTTAATCGCTTGTCTTTGTTAGTGTAAATTATACGCTCTAAACTTGCTAAAACTCTTGTAATCTCTCTTCCACTCTCCCACTCTCACTCTCTCTGAACTTGCTGTACTTCTATTTCTCTCTCTCTTGCTTGCTTTACATTTGTAACTGTACACGCTCAGTCGATAGAAGTTTTTTTCTCTCGCGCTCTCTTGTTTTAATTTAACTCGCGATCTCGCGCTCTTATACTTTTCGTTTGTTTTGTGTCTTTGCGGTTTTGCGAATTTGATCCCAGTGCCAAATTTACTTGAGGTATATTTTCCACATTTTTTTTTCTATTTCTTTGAATAACCTTTTTTTCCTATAAAATGGTACTTATCTGTACAAAGAAAAGTTGTTCTCTTCCGATGTCAACTAAAGATTCTTTTATTATCTGTTGGCTCTGCGAATCGGTCATGCACGTCAAATGTGCAGGATTTACTGGCAGAGTTAAAGACTTCATTGAAATGCATACCGGTCTCATGTGGGCATGTGAGTCCTGCAAGGAAATGACAGTCGAAATGAGCAGCTTTATGAGGCAGACTCGAGACGGACTATTGAACCTTTCACGAGTTTTTAAACAGCTTAATGACGGGTTCAACTCAGTTTGTGACCAATTTAATAATAAGAAATTATTATTAACCGAGTCGCCTAAACGCAAAAAAGCCAGCTCAGGGGCAGTTAATAAGACCGTGAAACAAAATAAAGCATTGAACTCGGTAGCTGCAGCAGTTCCCGTCGGCACAGGGGTAAGCGAGCCACCTGTGCCTATGGTTACTGCCAGTTCCGGAGGTGACCCTGTTTCTGGATGCCAACCTGAGGCACAGAAGTCGGTGCTGACCGTAGATACAGTAGGAACCGCATCTGGGTCCCAGCCGAGTGAGGTTCAGACTGCTGGTGGGGGGCGTAAGAAACTTTCAGTTGTTCCACATAGGAAGCAATTGTTTGTTTCTAGATTTACCCCGGATACCAAATCTGAGGATGTTTTGGAATTCATACGTGAAAAATTCCCATCCGAGGACATTGAAGTTGAACAATTTCGATTTTCGTACGCCCGTAGGATATCTTCTTTTAAAATATTTGCTCTGCCTGATGTGTTTAATGTACTTCTTTCTGAAAGCTTTTGGCTTAATGATAATTTGGTAATTAAAGAATTTGTTCCCAATAAACCGAGAACAAATAACAGGCCTCCCACTGTGCCTAATAATCGGCTTTCCACTGTGCCTAATAACAGGCCTTCCACTGTGCCAAAAAACTAACAGGTTTATTTTTGGCTTATCAAAATGTTAGAGGACTAAATATGAAGCTACCAAAGCTTTATGCTGACTCCTCTGCATTTACTGAAGATATTTTGGCTTTTACGGAAACTTGGCTGAAACCAGAGATATCTGACTCTGAAGTTTTGTCAATGAACTTTAACACCTACAGGACCGATCGCTCCCCGCGTAGGGGGGGTGGTGTACTGATTGCCGTTACCTCTAGTTTAACATCGGAGAGACTTAACATTCATATCCCTAACGATATTGAATTTGTTAGTGTCAAAGTTTCCATTCAATCCTTATCTATTTTTGTAACCTGTTCTTATATTCCTCCTGGCTCTGATTTAATAATTTATGAGCACCATCTGTCTGCTATAAAATCTGTTCAGTCCTTCCTTTCCAACAGAGACCTTTTGATTGTATTGGGTGACTTTAATCTCCCTAATATCTCTTGGTCTCTTCCCACTGACTCACTTGTAGCTACACCTTTATCTACCCATGATTTTGTGGATGGCCTTTTAGAATTATCGTTACAGCAAGTAAGCTTTATACGAAATTCATTAAAGTTACGGTATCTAGAATTGACGCACTTGTTGTACCTGAAGACCGGTATCACCCAACATTGGAATTGACAATTGGCCTCCCCTGTACTAGTACCCTTTCTCCTTTAGTTCCTCAAACTAAAATGAGATGCTTTCGTAAATGTGACTATACTAAACTAAACTACATGATTTCGCAATATAATTGGACTGATTTGTACAATTGCATGGATATTGAATGTGCAATTGAACTTTTCTATAGCGTTTTAAACACTTTTTTTGACGAATGCGTTCCTGACAGGCTTCCTCCTAAGCTAAGCAGGCCTCCTTGGTTTAACAATGCGCTTCAAAGACTTAAAAATCTTAAATCAAACACTTATAAAAAGTATAAAAAATCGGGTAAGCCATCTGATTTTTCGAAATACGTGGTGGCTCGTTCAGATTTTAATGTTCTCAGCAGTCATTGCTATTCCATGTATTTAAATCGATGTAAATTCGAATTTTCAAATGATCCGAAGCAGTTTTATAACTTCGTTAATGCCAAGCGTAAGTCTTCGGCATTGCCTTCATCGGTACGTTTAAACTCAAAAGAGGCATCGTCGGATTTTGAAATTGCGGATTTATTTGCCGAGTTTTTCCAAACTACTTATAGTTCGGCTGCTTGGTCAAACCCTACCTACCCTAACCCCTTAAATAGGGCTAATTGTATGTTTACCCCTGTAATTACCGAAAGTTCTCTTTTAAAGGATTTAGCAACAACAACGCCAACGTATTCTCCCGGTCCTGATGCACTCCCTGGGAGTGTGCTTAAGTTTTGTGCTTCAAACATTTGTAAACCGATTCTTAAACTTTTTCATTTGTCTATTTCATCATCAGTTTTTCCAACTATCTGGAAGGACTCTTTCATTATTCCACTCCACAAAAAGGGTGCGAAGGCGGATGCCCAGAATTATAGAGGCATTTCTAAATTGTCGGCAATTCCTAAAGCATTTGAACGTATTATTACTTCTCATTTGCAGCATTTATGTTCCTCGCTAATATCACCGTGTCAGCATGGTTTTGTTAAGCGAAGATCAACCACCACCAACCTTCTTGAATTGTCATCTATTGTAATAAATGGATATAAGAATAACATGCAGACAGACGTTATATATACAGATTTTAGTAAGGCCTTTGACTCTGTTAACCACTCTCTCCTTTTATTCAAATTAGATCAGCTTGGGTTTCCATGTAATCTATTAACTTGGATTTCAAGTTACTTGAATGGTAGGACTCAGAGGGTTATATTTAAGAGCGCTGTTTCTAAAATGATCAACGTGACATCTGGAGTTCCTCAAGGTAGTCATTTAGGCCCTTTGCTGTTTACTTTGTTTATTAACGATCTTCCCTCTATCGTAGCACATTCTCGTGTACTAATGTACGCTGACGATGTTAAGCTTTGTTTATCATATAAAGATGTAGGGTCAGGTTTCAACTTACAGTCAGATATTGATTGTTTTCAGGGATGGTGTGAGTACAACCTTTTAAATCTGAACTGCCTTAAATGCAACGTTATGACTTTTTATAGGGGTACTCCTACGTTTATTAGTTATTCTCTTCAAAATACACCACTCGACCGTATATATTCAATTAACGATTTAGGTGTTCTTCTCGACCCAAAACTTAAATTTGATTGCCACATAATGGCCACTGTCAATAAAGCTATGAGTGTTTTTGGGTTTATAAAGCGTTGGTCAAAAGAATTTGATGACCCTTATACAACCAGATTATTATTTACCTCCCTTGTCCGTCCTATTTTGGAATATTGTTCTTCAGTTTGGAGTCCACAATATCAAGTGCACATCGACCGTATTGAGTCGGTGCAAAAAAAATTTCTTCTATTTGCCCTTCGTAGTTTGAACTGGGATCAAAACGTAAGGCTTCCTTCCTACCAGAGTAGATTACTATTGCTTAATTTACCTACACTTGAAAACCGTAGAATAATGCTTGGTACTATTTTTATGCATAATCTTATAAGAGGTGATATTGATTCTGTAGAACTGGTAAACCGTTTAACTTTTAATGTTCCCGTTAGACTAACACGAAATTATTACCCTCTTAATTTGCCTCGATGTACATCAAATTTTACTCTGCATGAGCCCTTTCTTGTTCTATGTAAAAATTATAACAATCTTTATCATTTAATTTGCACTTTAACATCTATCCCCGTATTAAAAACTAAAATTTTATCTCATTTGCTTCAATATTAGTTGTAGTATTTGTTTCATGTATTTTCCTCGCGAACTCGCATTTTTGCCCTAATTGATAAAGGGTCCCGCGCGTAACAAGCACGTGCTTGGTATCGTTGGGCCACTTGTTTGTACTGCTCGTAGTGCATCAACGTCCATCAAATAAAAAGCTCACAACGCTGGAATAAAATACACTAATAAGCAATACATCTTAAGAACGATTATTTAAACAAAAAAAAAAACGAAGACGAGGTAGAGGGTTACTCGTGGCCAGAATCACTATCGGTTCTACAATACAGATCAAGGACGTCAGCATTCGGCACTGGAGGACCAGTTGAAGAAACAGCAATGACAGCCAACCGGACAACAGCGAAGCGGTTGTCAGGAAGGAGGATACAATAACCAGGGTGAACCGTTACAATCTGATTTGGAGGATAGAGCAGCCCGTTCACAATCGGTCCAGTATCAGTTCGGAGCAAGACGGTATTACGATGTCTCTTTATGAAGTGTCCAGTAAGAACCAAAGTTTCGAGATCCGAGTCGAGGTCAGCGAGCCATCGATGTCCAGAACGATTTCCGAGTGAATAGTGAAAACCATGGTTGAAGATTGAACAACGCCACGACCAAGACCCGCAATTTATACGTACAAATTGCCAAGTCAGGAAAAAAAGTGAGAGAGAGAACAACACACGGTGACGGTAAAAACAAATAAGAATTTAATAATTAAATAACTGACCACGTAGGGTCGCAACAGCATTCGATTCCAGAATCAGAATCATCGCCCCAAGGAAAATCAGCACGTACAGGGGGACTGGAGCTGCGATGCACCCCCAGAACAGCACGCCGGAATATTAGAACGGATCCATCATCCAATACGACAATGGAGTCAGGATAAAGCCGGACGGCATGATTAGCAGGATATCGCCGATCTCGCCAAACAAAGTCAATGGGGCTTTGGATCCAGAGATGGTTGCCTCTACGACAAACTGGCCAGCTGGTTACAGGAATCGAACGCCGTGCGGAAGACGCGTAGCCGTGGATTGACAGGCAAGCTGGAAAATCAAGTCGGTGGTCGGAACAAGTAACATGATGACAACTGAACTAGCACCCCTATAAATCAACACTTATATTGACGGTACCCGTCAATGGGGGGCAGAATGTTGGTAACCAAGGTTGCTCAACCAAGGTTGCTCAACCAAGGTTGCTCAACATGGGTCAACAACGAAGACCACCCAAAGCAACTGGGTTGCAAGTCGTGTTGGTCAACATGTAGCCACAATTTTTTTCCATTATTTTTCCGATAATTCCTATGGATATAGTTTTCCGATCCGGCTGGTTCCGACTTATATACTACCTGCAATAGAAAGAATACTTTTGGGAAAGTTTCATTCCGATAGCTTTAAAACTGAGAGACTAGTTTGCGTAGAAACAGACAGACGGATGGACAGACGGACAGAAGGACAGACGGACATGGCTAGATCGACACGTCTAGTGATGCTGATCAAAAATGCTCCTTTACCGCGTTGCAAACTTCTGACTTAAATCATAATACCCTCTGCAAACGTATAACAAAGGTTTCCTTAAGTGCGTATTTAATCGATTTTTTTGTAAACTGGTGTAACTGATATATCTGCATCTGTGTATATTAAAGATAAGTTCTTTGCCATTTCTGAAGGGTACGAATATATTTTGACTAAGATTGATGGTGTGAATCAGAGAACGGCACCGGTGCCTGATTTTGACACTACTAGCCAACTATGCAGTTGCTGTTACACGGACAACACACAAAAGTATGCGGTGGAAAAGTACTCACTCAAAAATGCACAGTGTTGCTTTAATGCCCAGAATTTTCGCACACTAATTTTTGGTGCTTGGTTTACATAGCCAATGCGAACGTCAAATATTCTGAATATGGATTGTTGTGTCGCTGAGAAAAACAAATTCTATCTTGATGTTTGGTTTTGGGTGGTCAAGACTTAAATAAAGGTTGAAATATATAATCCTCCATGGACCGTGGTTTTTTCATCTTATCATAATAAAAATACACATGTTGGGGTAATAGTCTAGAAGAAATTCGCGAAACAATTACCCTCGATGGACCGCAATTTCAGGGTAATCGAGGGCCCCTCTTCTAGACTATTACTTATGTTGGTTATCCATGGACATGAGAATCGCTATCCATCGAGGATAACTTTTCGCGAATTTCGTGGGTGAGTCCCCTAAGCTAAGTCAAAGCAAGAAACTCATACACATGTTAGTCATCCATGGATGAGAGAGTTCCTAAGAAATCCTAAGAGTTCCTAAGAAAAGCAAGAAACTCATACACATGTTAGTCATCCATGGATGAGAGAGTTCCTAAGAAATCACTTGTAAACAAAAATTTAAAGGTTATTTTTGCCTACACAATACAAGCGGTGGTCGCACACATAAATAAAAGTCTACTACATCAATACATGAAGCTCAGTTAAAAGTACCGCAAGAGCACCGACTCCGCACGCTTAAAGTTTTGAAAGAGGGAAAAGTAGAGAGAGAAGGCAAGAGTGCGGGAGAGCGGGAGCGTAATGCAGTTAATGCGTATGCAGAAAACAACAACGCAAACTTGACTGCAGCTTCTACGGACAACGCACGAAGGAAAGGCAAAAGAAATCAAAAAAACAAAAGACACAGAACAAAATGTTAAAATTGGAAATTGTTTTAATGAGATTGTGCACAGAATAGAGAAAATTCACTCACGAAGTAAACAAAGTAGTACCCTAAATCAGATTAGGGACCGAATATTAAAAGTTTTAATTAAAACCGTCTAAAAATAAACACGAAAACAAATAAAAATTCGGAGCGCGGAAAAAAAACACAACCGTTCACTTTATAAAAATAATAAAATAAAAAAAAAATTGTTTGATTCTGTGGTGCGACTCCCTTAAAAATTGGAACTTATATAGCCATAGCGATTTTAACTTGAACCGAGGATAGCTAAAGTCGCAACAGAGGAGTACTGCGAACAGTGAGTGTGGACCAACGAATAGACACCATTAAAGGACGGAGAAGACAGGAGGGGAAAGTAGTTCGCCGCAGGTTAATAGGAGGAAGCCCGCCCTATCCCACGAAGTATTGCAGATCCAAAGGAGTCCGATGGTGAGTACGAAGAAGCTGATTTGACTTAGAATCCGGGCGTTGGGGTACGATGCATCTCCGCGCGCCGCAAAGACGAACTGGCCGCGCTGGCACTGGAATTTGGATTTAGCGTCGAGGGCACCGTGGCTGAAACACTGAAGGCGTTCGACACGCTAGTTAGCACAGGGTCGTACCCAGATACAGTATGGAAACGCCTCACACAATTGCAGGATCACTACAGTTCTCTGGCCCCAAGCCCCAACCGACAAGGCAAAGGCGTGGGACTAATACAGGGACTCGAAGTTCCCCCAGTTAACCAATTGTACACCGAATCGATGCCTGGCACCTCGATATCTGGAAGACTTGCCATGCAGCGGGATTCCCATCCCAGCGCACCGCAAGATACTTTGGGCCCATCGTTCGGGGGCATTGAAGTCATAGATCCGCCAGGACTAGAAGTCCCAGTGACCGCCCCTTGACATATTTTACCTGAGCGCATGCAGAAATGGAACTTGCGCTTTAACGGAGAATCTGATCCGTTAGCCTTGATTGCAGTGCTTGAAGAAAGGATAGCGACTTACGGAATCAACCCCGAAGAAGACCCTCGTGCCATGTCCGAGGTTTTGGAAGGTCGGGCAACACGTTAGTTCCGCACGAGTCGTCTGCAGACTGCTTCTTGGACAACATTCCGTCGAGAATTCCCAAATTTATTTTTGCCCGCCCGATATTTCGAGCGACTAGAAGACGAGATCAGAGCCCAAGTTCAAGGCATAAACGAAACATTCAAGAACTATTTAGTAGAATTGAGAACAAAAATGCAACAGACCTGGAGGAAAAGGTCTACCGGGCGTGTGAGAATATGGCGCCGGAATATCGACTAGTGACGGCCTTGACCCTCGCCAAACACCGAATCCCTTCCGGAATCCGAGTTTACCCAGACAAGGAAGAGACGCTACCCATCGCATGATCGGGCAACCAATGCCGAATGTTGACGTACACCGGGCATGTGGCCGATGTGGTGAGGTCGGACATTTGCGGCGGGATTGTCCGAATCCTCGGCTGAACTTTTGTTGGGATTGCGGTCGGAGGGGTATCCTAAGCATCGACTGTTGTAGGCGAGGCTCTTCGGGAAACGAGCAACGTCTCCGCCGATGGCCGGGAGCAGTGGAGACGTACGATCCAACGACCCAGCCACAAAAAAAGCCCCACTGAGATTACACAACGGTCTGATCACCGCCACCGTACTGATCGGAAGTCAATGGGTGGACGCTACGGTAGTGCAGGATTCGTCCGTATGACGGCCAGACCGGAGGAGATACACGAGATTGTGACTACGATAGCGTTGGCTGACCGATCCAACTTAGAGGTGAAAGAGCTATGGCGAACTCAAGTGGAATTAGCTGTCACGCGAGTAGTGATGCGTCATCTTAGGCATGGACTTCTTGGACGCAATGTGGACACGGATATAGTGCGGTGGGACGTCGCTTACGGTAAGACTAGGTCCGTCGACGGAAGAGGGAAGAAGAAGGTGATGCCTTTCGGGCTTCACTCAGCCAGCGCGACATTTCAACGTGCTCTGGATTGTGATCGGAGCGGATATGGACCCGTTCGCATTTGCCTATCTTGATGATATTATCGTCATTGGTGCAACGGAGGAACAGCACCTGGCCAACTTGACCGAAGTCTTTCGCAGATTACGTGCGGCACATTTGAAGGTAAATCCCAAAAAGTGTGCGTTCTTCAGGCGAAAACTCGTTTATCTAGGTCATGTGATCAGCGACGAGGGAGTCCAAACAGATCCTGAGAAAGTAGCAGCTATTACCAATTTGAAAGCCCCCACCAACATTAAGGAACTCTGACAATGGCTGGGTGTGGCGTCTTGGTACCGCCGATTCGTCCCAAACTTCGCGACCGTGGTACAACCGATGACTACCCTGCTAAAAAAGGATCGGAGGTGGTTGTGGGGTCCCGAACAACAGAACGCCCTAGAGGAGATAAAGCGGAGCCTAACGACTGCTCCGGTATTGGGCTGTCCCGATTTCGATAAGAAATTCGTGCTACAAACGGATGCTAGTGACGTGGGTCTGGGCGTGGTAGTTTCACAAAATATCGATGGTCAAGAAAAGGTCATCGCCTACGCCAGTCGTCGACTCACGGCTACCGAGGTCAACTACACCACGACCGAGAGGGAATGCCTCGGGTACCTTTTACCTTACCTAGCTACAGATTTTTATAGTCTAGTCACACTATGTGGGGTAACCTGTGGGGTAAAAAAGTGTTTCCACTGGGTTAACTCCAAATATCGAGTAATGACATGTTGTGTTTGTGTTGTTTTTTACTAGGGATGGACCTTCAACGATAGGAAATAAATACAAAATATACCGAAAAATACAAAAATACTCAGAAAAACCAAGCCAATGTAAAAAAAACAGGTACACGTCATTGTACACGAACGTTTCGAAATTGTAATAGTCGGAACGCAGTATTAAAAGTCATTGGAACTTAGCCATTCTCATGTTTGTTTTGTGAAGTTACCTTTGCATTGCAATTTTCACATATGCACAAAATAATTTGACTCTGCGCGACAGACATGGCCGAAAAAGAAAATTTGAATGAGAAAGTGTTGCCAATAATATTAAATGGCAAATTTTTTAACCCGGACGGCAAGTGCGTGTTATGTGTTAATAAAACAATAAAATTCGATGATAAATCGACAGGAAATCTGCACAAACACCTCAAGGTAATCCTATGCCTTTTTTTTATGTGTGAAATATGTATATTAGTGTGGACTTTTTTAAGGTCGATTGAGCTCAGCATCTGAAATGGTAGGTTTCTGTGTCTAATAAATGTATGCGAAAACAAAAAAATATTTTAACGTTTGGGCGGTGCGCAACGGTCTCAAAGTTTCAGTAAAAATAACTTATACGAAACGTAATATTTTTCTTCTTTCCTTGGCATGTCAACTTTTTTGTTTCGCTCGAAGAAAAGAGTCAAGTTGGACCGAGTTCGATCCCCGACACACCATGTTTTATGTACAATGTAATATTTGAGAAATCCGCGCAGAAATAGTATCGAAAACACGGGGGAAAACTTCGGGGTTTTGCGCGACGTGCCGCTGTTTATTTGGACACTTGTAAATAAGAACTGATTACATGAAACTTAGCTTAGCAACCCATGAGCGGAGTGGAGACTTGGGGGAGAGTTGCAGAGGGACCCCGAAGGGCAATGCGAGCAAGCGAGATGTGGACATCTGGAGAAAACTGCCGCTCGACACTGCCTCCAGAAATTAAACGCTCTTTTGGCGTGAACAAAAGGGATAGCGATATCGGTCAAGCACGTTAACGGACTAAAAGCCGAACCATAGGGCAGCCGACGGCACTACTTTGTATAATTGAACCATGGTTCAGATCGGGAGAACCGCGTACATACATACATTTACATTAAGTATGTCCAAGACATACAACATATTTTTCTTTTTGATTTAAGCCTAGTACTCAGTTCGGCTAAGAGTTTTACTAGTCGAAAAATATTAATCTTTTAGTGTGGCCGAAGTTTTTGTAGTTCATCCGCAATGCATGTAGCATGGTCTTACTGGGTTTGTTGACAAAAAGCAAACATCAACTGGCGCCAATTTTAAAATATTACAAAATGTTGAGCCGACTTGGGTCGCAAGAGTTAAATTCGCTGTTGGCATGGCGATATGTATTGCCGCAAATCCTACAGGCACTTTTCCATTGGTTTTCGGGGTTTTCCTTCCATTTATAATGTGTTATTGGCACACCGCTTCCGCACAAACACAGCCAAAGATCAAATTTTCTATTCTTTGGGCCTCGGCTAAAGGCGTTCATCGGAATTCATCCGCTAAATCTGGTATTTTTTTGGTATTCCCTTACTATTTTCTTAGCTCAACTGAGTACCGTGGTGAAAAAAAGTCCCAGCTAAAGGCGTTAGCTACCTATTTGCCTCTCGCTTACTCCTATGCTTAGCTAGCAGTTTTCGTCGTACTGAGTACTAGGCTTTATGTACTAAGTACATTGTACTCAGAAGGTTTTAAAACGAAAAACTTTTGTTTTATGGCTTTTGGAATAGCCCGCAAGTTTAGCGGAAAAACAGCTATAAATAGCTCAATTTTGTAAACTCGCAACTAATTAAGATACAGATATGAGCTGTACCTCTTTTAAAAGGTATGTTGAAGAACTTTAAACGCCTCCTTGACGTTATTTGGTTAAATCCAATAATTTAAAAACTATGACCAAACAATTTTTTGTTGATTGGTAAAAAACAGCTTTAACTATTTCTGTTTAGACTTTAAACTGTATATCCATTTAGATTACTTAAGCTTTGGTATATAACACGTTATTGTAAAAAGTCGCTGTTGGATCACATTATTAACAGCATACTGTAAAACCCTAATGTCTAGACAAGTACAGCTGTAAGTCCTCTTATTACTATCCGCTCTGCTCGGCTTAACGAGCGTTCAGTAATATAAGTAGTACCATATCATCTTTGAAAGAGAAAAGTCGTCTTGGTCTTGAGTTTTCGGTTGTTCGATCAGTTTATACTTAAAATTTCCTGCACCCCACACTCGGATTTAAATGAGTTATAATTATAGAAAACGCTCTATAATTCACCGTTCAGTCGCGGTTAAAAGTATTTCAGAAAGAAAAATTAGTGCCGCCAAGGACATTCGGGTCCAAGGAAGCAGGCCCCCCGCCACCCAAAGTACAAGGAAGCCCAACAGGAATACCAGGGTCAGTGATGTAGTCAACCGACACCTGATCGTGGCACTCATTGACAGGAATGACAAAAATGGAGGATCGTCCATACGCGACTGATTGAGTCTCTCTTTGCACTGATGGAAAAAGCACCCACACTCGATGGTGCAGGGGGGTTGAACGGTGTGAAAATCCTGAAGTGTAACGACGATCCGACTAGGAAGTGGCTGACGCAAACGGTCTGCCAACTGGAGGCGCTGTGGGAGGGCGGCAAGCTAGACGTTGTGGACAGGGAATTAATCCCATCCATACCAAAGGCGAAAGTGACTACAATACATTCTACTCACCAACGGTAAGCAGGAACAGAAGCTCCGTACTTGTGCGGAAGGGTATCCATGCTAACCTTATGCCTCATTACAGCAACGCCTCTTAGTAGCCTCCTGAAGGAAAAGCACTGAGAAGCTCGTGGAGAAACTTCTGCTCCAGCATCGAGTACATACCGAAAACAGCTAGACTCCTGATGCTGCTTTCGAAGCAGCCTACCATACAGAGTCAGCTAAAACGCGACGACGGACTGAGGGCAGTGAAGAGGCCCTAACTGCACTCACGCAATCGCACTTCCCAGGATGCAAGGATGTCCTAGACGCCAGCACCAGGTCATAGTAACTGTCAAAGAACGCCCCCAAACGTTATAATAATAACTTGGAAAATCAATCAAGGAATACAGGCCGATAAGCCTTACCTCTTTCATCCTCTAAACCAACCAGCACGCCCACACCAAAGGGAAATCTTCGGAAACGGCACTGCACTCGCTAGAAGCAACCGTTGAGAGAGCTCTACACATTAAGGAATATGCGCTTGGAGTATTCGTAGGTATATCCGGAGCATTCAACAATGTCAAGACGGATGCTATAATGGATCGCCTAGAAGCGACACACAAGCACCCTGTAATAAGCCTCTGGGTAAGAAACCTGCTGCAGGCGGGTACATTCAGAGTGGGGCACTGCTTCCTTGGTAATGGGGGATCCTCTCGCCCCCCAAGGTATTTGTTGATCGACGACCTAGTTAAGAGATACGATAGAAGATTCCCAAAGAAAACAGCCTGTGCGGACGACATTGGCATAAATATTACGGGAGTTTGTCTAGCGACCCTCAGCTCCATAATCAAATTAATACTCAGGGTGGTATGTGAGTGGGCGGAAAAGGTGGGACTCAGTATCAATGCGGACAAGACGGACCTCATTCTCTGTACAAAGAGATAGAAGGTACCGAAATGAACCTCCTCCGCAACCAGGCTGACCACGAAGACCCAGAGACTGCAGCATATTCCAGGCAGAAGTCGTCGCCTTAAGGATAGCGATCTGGTCAACTTGTTCGTGATAAGATCTCAGCAGTCGTCAACGGTCAGTTCCAAAAATGTATTGGCGAATTAGAGGACAGGGTGAAAAAGGCCACCGTGGCGCAGTATGCATCCAAGAAGATGCTTAGCAGCACATGGGGCTTGTCACCTATTCTGATGCACTGGATCAACATCTCGGTGGTGCGTCCGACTCTGCTATAATAAGGCTGTTCTATAAGCTACCCAGAGACTGCAGCATATTCCAGGCAGAAGTCGTCGCCTTAAGGATAGCGGCAGAAGTTGCTCAAATTGTAACCGACCAAACGATCTGGTCAACTTGTTCGTGATAAGATCCATGCAGTCGTCAACGGTCAGTTCCAAAAATGTAATGGCGAGCAGGGACACACTAGATACCCTTAGCACGACAAAGTCAGTGAGGATCTATTGGGTTCCCAGCCACAAGGGCATCGATGGCAACGGGACAGCTGACATTCTTGTAAAGGAGCAGGTAGAGCTGATGAACGACAGAACGGAGAACGTGCCCGTTTCCCTCCAACACTACAAAGCGCCCTGGAGAAACAGGCGGACACGCGAGAAAAAAGAGGAGGAATACCAAGGCTTGCCGAATCTCAGGAATCATGTGCCCGGCTCTCTCACGAGCAAGAAGAAGATTCCTCTGTGCCCCAGTACTGGCATCACTAGGATACGCCTCCAGCATGGAACCAGGCGAACTTATTGCCTTCTTCAAAAACACCTCGATCCTTGAGGGCATAAAAACCTCCTAACTAATCTCAAGGTTCTTACACATCAACCGGACAACTAAGGGTCATATTGGCCTATGCGTGGCCCCGTAAGGACCGTCCGGGTTAACCTAACCTGATTAAACCCATACATAAACACAATGAGACCGAGAATTCTTTAGCATAAGAGGAACTTAACCAATTGGCTGAGGTATTGAACATAAGCATAAGCAACATAACAGTAGCTTCACTACATAAAGAGGCGAATGGTCATCCAAACGTAAATGACTATATAGCATAGCAGACTTACCTAGGGAAAACGGCCCCCAGAGATTTATAAAATTTTGGAATCAGCGATGATAGATAATTAGAAGAAGAGTATGGGAACCAATTTTTAAAGCTATATGACATTTGGCTGATGAGTATGCGTTTGCAATATAAAAATCTATCTAAGCATATATCTGACCAACGGAAGTGGTTAAGTAAAAATTTCTGAATGGGTATCAAAGGCAGAGGAAATAGATCCCGGCCAAAGGAGCTAGAAATTTTTAAGACGTTTTAAAAGTGCAGAAAACCGCGATTAAAATTTATAAAAAACTATTTTTTATTTTATTGGCTTTCTCGAACCAGTTGGTTTTTTTTAGAAAACAAAGGAGTTTAGGGATGCTTGTGCCTTGTATGGCCGTAAGGTTTGGTAGCGTGTTGCTTCCTAGTGTTTGAAAACGTTTGAGGTTGTGCGCTGGGCAGAAGCATATGAGGTGTTCAATGTTCTCCTCTTCTTCTATCTGGTTACAGCTGCGACAGTAGTCGTAGCTGCTGAGTCCTAGCCCGCGCGTGTGTCCCTAAAAGACAGTAGCCCGGGAGAACATTAATTAGAGTGGAGATGTCTACCCTGATGCATTATAACAGGGTTTTGGTTCTTTTCGGGTAATAATTACCCCAGGGGAGCCTGGAAGTGTGGCACGTTGAGATCGTATTCCAACGGTTGTAGGAAATGGTATGTGTATGAGTTGTCGTGTTATGATGTTTGGTAATGGCTCGTGGTCATGAGCCAGGTAAAACGATGCTGTGGTGTGATGTAAGTGTGTGTGTTTAGCTCCAGCATGACCGTGGTGAGGTCGCCTTCGCTAAACTGTGGGATTAAAAATGCGTTAATGTGTGTTTTAGTAAAAATGCAGGTCCTAGGATGTAAAAAAGCTTGTGGGGGTTGATAAGCCACAGATGTTGTCTCCAACAATGCATGGCTCTTGGATAAGAACTATATCTATTTTTCCCGTTGCCAGGCGGGTAAGGAGGACAGCAGATGCTGCGGTGCTGTGATGCAGCCCCCATTTTGGGGGTTAAATTCGGACTGGGTACCTTCTGCTTCCTCCACTATGTCCTGAAGCACACTGCGCCCCCGTCGGGTCGTGTCGTGGGTGCTCAGCTGCTTCAGATTCTCGGTGAGCTCCGAATCAGTCGACACGTACCCTGTGTGGAGGGCCTCTTCGTGCTCCATCTCGTCGTCGCTCGGGGGTTCGTAGGACGCGCAAGCAGCCAGATTGACTGGCGCTAGTTTGTCCGTATCATATATGCGGAGTTGCACCTTTTCGAATCCGTAGTTGACCTGGTTTTGTAATGCTGCAGGGTTCCAGGCATGTCTGGTTAAGAAGAATCACCACGTTCATGGTGACGCGCGTTGTCTTCTCAACCTTTACCACATTCCAACCTTCTGTTGGAAGCTTTGGGTTGAACCTTGTCAAGAGGCTAAGAATAGCCTCTGGCTCAGAGGGTTCAGACGGCAACCACACCCTCGGCCTTGGTCTGGACGGGATATCCGCTGCCTCGCAGACGGCCAGCTTGCCCCCGGAATAGACCTCGCAAACTTTGGTGATGGCAGCCTTGTAGAGCGCTGCCGATCTCTCGTCCTCGCAGGCGATCAACTTGACGTTGCCCTGGTACCACCCTGCATCTGTGCTGTCGGGGGGCGGACCTGGGTTTTTCGGCCAGCACTTTTAAGGCCACTGACGAAAGAGCACGCCTAACCAGACCCCACTGGTTCCTTGGGATCCTGCCGCCTTCATCGTTCTGGTCGATGACGGCTGGTTGTCTTGGCCTTCTTGCTCGCGGGTTGAGCTACTTCGATCGACCTCTTCCGCTTGTTGCTGTCGCTAGGTGTCTTTGCGATGTCGAAGTCTGGTATAACCGCCTTTGCCCAGGCTATGTCCTCCTGGATCTTTAGGCAATCCTCCTTAGACGTCTGATCCTCTCATATAGGGTTGGTGGCCAGAAGTTTCAAGATGCGGTAAGCCTCTTCCGTTCCAGTGGTCCTGCCTGGTTTGGTGGTGTCCGCTTAAACTCCTTAGCCCTGGTACTAACCACAAGGTCAGCCCTTGCACCTCCCTCCGGCTGGGTTGGCTGGCGAGCCGCCCCCACGTTGGTGGGTGTTTGGTCTGGTCCTTGCGGTTTGCCGGGAATGTTTGTCTGCGTGGTCCGCTGGCCTTGGCTGTTGTGGAAGTAGCTTGCATTGGGGCTTTCGCTACGGCACTGTTACTAGCGCCGGTTATGGCGGGAGGAGAGGAAAGAAGGGGGCAGCAGAAGCCACAGTCCGTAAAGTTGCGAAAGAAAAAAGAAAGACCAAAATTTGCACAATGCAATATAATGCACCAACTGGGCAATTCAATGGAAAACAAGAGAGAACGCTATAGTCGGGTTGGTGTCCCGACTATCTAATACCCGTCACTCAGCTAAAGGGAGTGCGAGGGAGATAGATATATAAAATTTTCATTGCGTATAACTTTTTAATGAATGGTCCGATTTGAAAAATGTCTTCTAGATTTCGATAGGTATAAATATACACAACAAAATTTTCTTTTATACTTCTCGGAAATCCTTAAAGGTGTGGGCGCCAGACACATTTTATGTGTTATGGTGGGAGGAGAGGAAAGAAGGGGCAACTGAAGCGACAGTCCGATAAGTTGCGAAAGAAAAAAGAAAGACCAAAATTTGCACAATGCAATATAATGCACCAATTGGGCAATTCAATGGAAAAATATAACGGTCAGTAAAGCAACGAGAGACAGATATGAACCCGAGAGTTGACGCTAGCTAAATCCAAAAGTGGGCCAGCTAGTTAAAGCAAGGGGAAATGAGTACCTAGATGGGAACACTTAGGTACGAAAATAAGAACCCGGAAGCAAAAAGAAAAGCTCAGCTACTTTATAAAAGAACTAAAACTCAACGGAGAAGTCAGTCAGATTCTCAGATGCGGCCGGTAACCCTACAATCAAACACTAATAAAAAAACGATCCGTTCGACGGGAGGCGAACAGAAGACACAACATGAATCCTTGTTTCGCGGTTCCCGCAGATTCCGTTTAAGGACCCACAACAAAAAAAATGGGATCCAAAGTATCGAAGGCGGAAGGCAACACTGCCAACGTCATTAACAATGTCGAAGTGATAGATCACAAGGACGAGATTGTAAAAGTGTTTAATCATTAACTTAAACTTTAATGTATTGTGTTTGATCACAGTGTTGATAATGGTCCTTATGGTCCTCAGAGGACTCAGAATGTACAAGAAATCCGTACAACGCAGTCGGGATCATGGACACGAGTTAGAGAAGATCGTAACCACTGCCTCTAACTGGCCCGAAAGAAGCCGGGATTAAGTGCAAAACAATAAAATAAATGAAGCCAAATAACTATCAGCCACGGCACTGAAAAACCAAAACAAAAATAGAAACGCTAGCAATAACCAGAAGAATTAAACGACAGTCGCAAAGCGAACGTGCATGTGTAATCAGAAGCCATTGAGAAGTCACCGATGTGGAGTTCACCTGAATGCCCGAGTGTCGCTTCCTTCATTCCATATATATTCTTATAGTTATACCCGTTACTCGTAGAGTAAAAGGGTATATTGTAGAAGGAAGCGTTTCCGACCCCATAAAGTATATATATTCTTGTTCAGGATCACTAGCCGAGTCGATCTAGCCATGTCCGTCTGTCCGTCTGTCTGTCCGTCTGTCCGTCTGTCTGTCCGTCTGTCTGTATGTATGAACGCTGAGATTTCGGAAACTATAAAAGCTAGAAGATTGGCGTTTTGCATGCAGATTCTAGGAGTTTCTACGCAGCGCAAGTTTGTTTTAAAAAAGTGCCACGCCCCCTCTAACGCCCACAATCGCTAATATACGATTTTAAAAATTTAAATATTTCGGAAAAGTAAAAATGCAGTTTTATTTTGTTTATCAATACCTAATGTAGTAGAAATTTTTCAAATCGGACCATTCGTTAAAAAGGTATGCGTGATCAAAGTTTCTATCTCCATCTCCCTCGCACTCCCTTTACCTGAGTAACGGGTATCTGATAGTCGGGGCACCCGACTATAACGTTCTCTATTATTTTTTTTATTATTTGATTGCTCAGAGTTTTAAAAAAAGAAAATGAATAGATACGCGAAAGACACGATGTTCAATATATATATTTACTCCTAAATATTATTATATCCGTCACTCGCAGAGTAAAAGGGTATACTGTATTCGTGCAAAAGTATGTAACAGGTAGACCCTGTAAAGTATATATATTCTTGATCAGGATCACTAGCCGAGTCGATCTAGCCATGTCTGTCTGTCCGTCTGTCTGTCTGTCCGTCTGTCTGTCTGTCTGTCTGTCTGTCTGTCTGTCTGTCTGTCTGTCTGTCTGTCTGTCTGTCTGTCTGTCTGTCTGTCTGTCTGTCTGTCTGTCTGTCCGTCCGTATGAACGCTGAGATCTCGGAAACTATAAAAGCTAGAAGGTTGAGATTTCACACACATATTCTTGGGCTTCCTACGCAGCGCAAGTTTGTTTCATCGATGTGCCACGCCCCCCCTAACGCCCACAATCGCCATAAATGATTTTCAAATGTGTCTGGAGGATACATCTTTTAAGATTTTAAAAATATATAAACGCAATTTTATAGTGTTTATTAATACCTATCGAAATGTAGAAGACATTTTTCAAATCGGACCATTCATTAAAAAGTTATACGCAATCAAAATTGTTTATATATCTATCTCCTTCGCACTCCCTTTAGCCCCAATAGATAGTCGGGACACCAACCCGAGTACAGCGTTCGCACTCCCTTTAGCTGAGTGACGGGTATTAGATAGTCGGGACACCAACCCGACTATAGCGTTCTCTCTTGTTTTTAAGTGCACTAATTCCATATGTATGCCTCATTTAATATTAATCTACAACCCAAATGATCCAGAGCGTGGAGATCTCGTCGCCAGGATACAAATGAGTAAGATTCTATAATTTTTTTCCATAAATATATATGTTTAATGCACCATGACCACAACACAAGCGATGTTAATTTCTCTTACAAGAGAACCTCATTTCGTTATTAAAGTAAAATATTTGCTATCCAATGTTTTTCTCCATTAATTCATTGCACCAAACAAGAGAAAGCTATTATAGTAGCCATAGTACCCAATGTACAAGTATATCCAAAAATCAATTTCAACAATTTGCTAGGTGATGTCACCATATTTATGATCAATAAAAATAATTAATCTGTTCTAAGTACACACAAAAAAAAAACAAACCACCATAATTTTATAGGAACACAAAATTTATAATTTACACCTATGTTATTATTTGGACGTTGATGCACTATGATCAGTACAAACAAGTGGCCCTTACGACACCAAGCAAAGCTTGTTACGCGCGGAGCCCTAAACCGTTTTGGGCAAGTAAGCGGAATCGCGGACATGGAAAAAATACGATCTAAGAATATTTATAAATAAACTAAACTAAACTAAACAATAGACAGTTTAAAATACATGCTCACAAAGAATTTACAAATTATTTGAAGACAGAAAATACATAAGTTTATTATAATTAGTAGCATTAGGGGTATCAAACAGTAAGACGTGGCACAGTGAATTATAGTCGTCACACAGAACACGAAAAGGATCATGCAGGGCATAATTAGATCTACATATTGGGAGGGACAACGGACGAAAACGGCGAACTGTTCTACAGGGTACATTCCAGTTAAGTGAACTAAGAAGGAAAGGGGAGTCGACATCACCATTAATAAGTTTGTGTAAGAACATAACTCCATGACACTTTCTACGATGGTAGAGGGTTGGTAAGTCGAGCAGGCGCAACCTCGCAAGATAAGAGGGCAATCGACTACCTGGGTCCCAGTTTAATCCCCTCAGAGCAAAAAGAAGGAATTGTTTTTGGACAGACTCTAACATATTTTGGTAGCAGCTAATTTGAGGAGACCATATACAAGAGCAATATTCCATAGACGGACGAACAAGAGAAACATACAAAAGCTTTGTTGTGTAAGGATCATCGAACTCCCTTGACCAACGTTTCATAAATGCAAGAAGACTTCTGGCTTTATTAGATATAGTAGATATATGGTCTTTAAAACTAAGTTTATGATCAAATAAAACACCAAGATCCTGAACTGAAAAAATTCGTTCAAGGGCGTTATTTCCAATAGAATAAGAAAACAGAGATGGATTACAACGATAAAAGGTCATAAAGTTACATTTAGAATAGTTTAAATTTAACATGTTAATCATGCACCACGTATACAAACAGTCAAGATCTAATTGAAGGTCATTATATGAGCTAGGTAAACACATGGACAAACATAGCTTGACATCATCTGCATACATTAATACGGTAGACGATTTTATAACATTAGGTAAATCATTAATCATTAAGCCGAAGAGTAAAGGACCCAGGTGGCTACCCTGTGGCACTCCAGAAGTAACATTAATTATTTTGGAAATTCTATTGTTAAAACAGACCATTTGAGTTCTATTAGAAAGGTAGGAAAGTATCCAGTCAAGTAGGTTTGGAGGAAACCCTAAAAGGGACAATTTATAAATAAGAAGTTTATGGTTCACAGAATCAAAAGCTTTAGAAAAATCGGTATAAATCACATCCGTTTGATGATGTGTCAGGAAGCCTCTAGTAATTAAAGATGTAAGTTCTAGTAGGTTTGTAGAAGTAGAGCGACGCCTAGTGAAGCCATGTTGACACGGTGAAATAATAGACCGGCAATGATGCTGCAACTGACAGGTAATAATTTTTTCGAAAAGTTTAGGAATTGCACTGAGTTTAGCAATACCACGATAATTTGAGATATCGGACTTGTTACCTTTTTTAAACAATGGAACAATAAACGATTCCTTCCATATGTATGGAAATCTTCCTTGACTTAGCGACAAATTAAATATTAATGTTAAGGGATAAGCTAGATAGGACGAACAATTCCTCAGTATACAACTTGGTATTTTGTCAGGACCCGGTGAAAAAGAGAGCTTAAGAGTATCAAGACTCTGAAGAACATCAGATACATTAATCACTGGTTTGAAGATAGAGTTCAGATGAGGTAGTGGGTATGGATAATCTTTATCAATAACACCATTGCATTCCGTATAAGTCGATTGAAAAAAATCAGCAAATAGGTTGGAAATATCATTGTCATCAGATGCTATCTTATTATTAAGAAAAAGAGAATGAGGGAAGCAATTAGATTTCCGCTTAGAATTGACGAAAGAATAAAAAAGTTTAGGATTACTTTTGAAATCACGCTTACAACGAGACAGGTAATTTTGATAACAGTCAGAATTGTGCTGGACAAATTCCGCCTTAGCAGAACTATATTTGGCCCAGTCCGTCAGCAAGCCAGAAATTTTGAACCGTTTAAAAAGTCTGTTTTTTTTATTTTTAAGATAGGATAGTTGACGAGTAAACCATGGAGAGCTATATGAATTTTTCAAGGAGGAAAGAGGGACATGTACATCAAATAGACGGTAAAGGACTTTATAAAAATACCCAACTGCATCATCAACAGGAAGGTTAACAAGATAGGACCAATTAATTGTCGATAAAGATTCAACTAGTTTAGCATAGTCAGTCTTTTTAAAACACAAACTAGGATGTGCGTTTATTGCAGTCCTAGGAGCATTAAAAAATCCATTTATACAAAGCTGAAGGGTAGGATGATGGCAATCTTCAGGTAGAGATAGTGGCGGAATTCGACTAACTTCAGCATCGATACCATCGAAGACGAAGATTAAGTCAAGGAGACGACCTATATGATTGGGAATCCAGTTAACTTGCTGCAAGGATAGTTCAACAAGACCATCAACAAAGTCATGTTGCATCCTAGTAATCATTGCTAATGAGTCATTACTCTCCAACCAAGAAATATTGGGAAGATTAAAGTCACCGAGCACAATGAGTTGGTCAGTTTCAGCAAGCAACAAGGAGATAGACTGTATGGCGGACAGGTGCAATATATACACGTTAAATTCGGAGCTAGGGGGTATATAGGAGCAAGTTAAAAAAATGTTATTTTTTGGGAAAGATAGTTTTACGCAAATAAATTCAATACCCGATGAACCAGAAATATCAAGAAGCTCAGAAGTTAAATCGGATTTGACTCCAATAAGAACGCCTCCACCTCGACGGGTATGACGATCATTGCGATAAACAAAAAAGTTATTTGACAAAATCTCACTATCGTGTACAGATGGGTTAAGCCAGGTCTCAGTGAATACAATAACATTGGCTTCAAAAATTGAGCTGTTTTTATAAAGCGTTAAGAGTTTACTAAGAAGCCCCCGTACATTTTGATAGTGGATTGTGAAATTTAGTTTTTTGAATTTGAAGCAGAGCTGGGCGCCGACAAAGAAGTGATGGGAAGCGAACTATTTTTTTTTATAAATTCGTGAACAATTATATCAGCAGGCCAAAAATTAGGGTCAATAAGTTTGGAGAACAGTTCATCCGGAACAAGTATTTTAAATGAAGAATAATCTCTTATTTGTTTAAAATTAAATTTAGTGATGTCGATACCTTTTTGATTGGGAAGGGAGAGTTTTGAGACAATATGATGCATCACGTCGTTGACTGTGAGTGCTGCATTCAATCTTGACACAAAAATAGACTTCCTAGGTACCATGAGAGTGAGTGGTACCGGAGAAGAGAGAGCTGGGCTATTACTATTCTTCCTAGGGATCATGCTAGAAAGTGGAACAGGAGGAGGTGCAAGGGTATTATCTAAGGGCAGTACGAGGTGCGGCAGAGCCCCCGAAGTGGCAACAGCCGGTGACCGATTGGGAGAATCTGGCAGGGATTGCACCCTGACATCAGTTGTTGATGACTCGCTCCCATTGGGATCGTCCTCATCGCACGACATATAGCTTGCAGTGGGGCTGGGAAGAGAGAGGTTGCTCGAGAGATCTGGAACATGTAGAGAAATATTAGGCAGTGTAGGACTACGATTTATATTTAATGATATTTGATTAAGTAGAATACGACCTTTAAAGTTTGAGTCGAAAACATTAAACCGACTTAATAAGTCCGTAAATCCAGCACGTAAAGCCTGGAACTCCAGCTCCATTTGCCTCATAAATGATCTAATATCAATTTTGATATGTAGGCATGTAGGGCACGTCCAGTCTAGGTTGGCATTAGACCTAGTACGATCCGCAATTTGGGCCGCACTATGCCCAAAGTCAACACATTTAGCGTGCGCAATGTTCTCACATAACCAGCAATTAACAATCGGCTGCCGAGAAGTGATTTTGCCAGTAAATTGGCAACCAACAACACAGCAAGCAGACATTGTTTACAAGTTAAAGTAAGATAAAAAATGTAGAATGTAGAATGTAGAGAAATGTTAACAGAAAGCTTTAGACGAGTGCCAACAAACAGCTGTGTGGCTATGAGGGCGCCGAGGAAAGAAAGAGCGCGATAAGAGGAAAGAAAGAGCGCGATATGACCAAATCAGCAAAGAACCGTTAACTCGAAAATGAGAGTCGGTGACTGAAGTTGGGAGATGAGCAGAGCAAACGGTGCGAGAGAGCGCCAAAAACGACAATGTAAATAAAACAATGTAAATAAAAAACAACAACAATGCACAATGCACTCGCGTCGTTAACTATTTTTCAATATCTTTATAAAGAGGATGGTTTTAACACAAATCAGTAATTTGCATTCAAACGGCGGGCTCAACCGAGTTGAGAATTATATAATTATACCCGTTACTCGTAGAGTAAAAGGGTATATTGTATTCGTGCAAAAGTATGTAACAGCTAGGAGGAAGCGTTTCCGACCCCATAAAGTATATATATTCTAGATCAGGGTCACTAGCCGAGTCGATAAAGCCATGTCTGTCTGTCCGTCTGTACGTCTGTCTGTCTGTCTGTCTGTATGAACGCTGAGATCTCGGAAACTACAAAAGCTAGAAGGTTGAGATTTTCCACACATATTCTTGGGCTTCCTACGCAGCGCAAGTTTATTTCAGCCAGCGCCACGCCCCCTCTAACGCCCACAATCGCTCACTAACGATTTTAAAATGTGTCTGGCGCACACACCTTTAAAGATTTCCGAGAAGTATAAATTCAATTTTGTTGTGTATATTTATACCTATCGAAATGGCCTTTCTTTTTTCTTTCGCAACTTAACGGACTGTCGCTTCAGCTGCCCCTTCTTTCCTCTCCTCCCGCCATAACACATAAAATGTGTCTGGCGCCCACACCTTTAAGGATTTCCGAGAAGTATAAGTGCAATTTTGTTGTGTTTATTTATACCTATCGAAATGAAGAAGACGTTTTTCAAATCGGACCAATCATTAAAAAGTTATACGCAATCAAAATTTTATATATTTATCTCCCTAGCATTCCCTTTAGCTGAGTGACGGGTATTAGATAGTCGGGACACCAACCCGACTATAGCGTTCTCTCTTGTTTTCCATTGAATTGCCCAGTTGGTGCATTATATTGCATTGTGCAAATTTTGGTCTTTCTTTTTTCTTTCGCAACTTAACGGAATGTCGCTTCAGCTGCCCCTTCTTTCCTCTCCTCCCGCCATAACTGGCGCTCGTAACAGGCTCGATGTGGTCGATGCGGATTCCGTATGGAACGACCTACGACAGGCGGTTGGTGTCAATGTTCTGTTTTTTTTTGTATAAATTGAATTACTTTGCAATTTTAGATACATATTTATCTATATATAAATATTGTTTTTTTTTTTATTTCTTTCTTTTACAATATTTTTCAAAGTCTTGGTGTTGATCCTGATTCGGATCTTGGGCGCAGGGCGAGTCACCCATGTGCCCAGCTGCAGTAGCTCTACTCGAAGCTGGAGAACCTTCAGGCGGGCCCGGTCCATATTTTCATGCACCCTCTGTAGCTGGTCCTGTTCTTCTCGTTTCTCCACCCTTATTGTCTTTATCTCTTAACGGAGGCGGTTTGCTTTCTCCTTGTCCTCCTCTTGCCGGATTTGGATTCCTTGCTGCCGGATCTTGTCCTCCACCCTTTGTATAAAATAATGTAGCCCTTCAATCCATTCTATGGCTATGTCATGGTAGGACCGTTTTTCTTCTATCTACTTCTTAATCCTGCGGATCTTCCAAGCAGCCCCGCCAATCTTGCGTGGTTATCATTGTCATTTCGTCTGATACGGAGTCGTCGTGTTGTTGAGATTATATAGCGGGTCCCTCCTGGCCTGATTCCGTAGTTCTTAAAAAACCCTCTTGGACTGGGGACGTTCCTCGGATTTCATTGAGCGGGTCAAGCTATATAGAGGTCTTTATCTTGGTATACACCAATTCTTTTGCCAACTCCGTTACCTAATTTGTACAGCGAATTCCCATGCCGTTTAAGTATGACACACCGAACTCGGTTTGGCCCTAACTTTGCATTATACCTTCCGGTCGGGTACTTTGCCGATAGTTTTTTCAACTTCTCTGCTGCGGGTATTATAGGTCCTTTCCGCTTTCTCGTGTGCACGAGTCAAACCTTTATTCACTCGATCGCGGGTTAACTCCATCTTGTCCGCTAAGCACACTACTTGATCTGTTGTTGTGGCACCGCCAAGGCGTCGCATTATCGCATATGGGCATTTCCAGGAAAAAGTCAACCAAACCCCAAAAATTAAAGGTTGGCTGAAAAATTTATTTTTTTATTTAAAAATAGCATTGGTATCTACATTTTGTAAGTCAATTAAATTTTCTTCCAAATTAATTTTTTTCACGAAGATATGCAGCTTTGAAAAACGAGCAACACGTACTGTATATCTCAGCAACATTTTGTTGTGTTTTCGTAATATTGGTATGCCTTCTGTGGAAGTCTCAAGATCAAACAACCAAGCCTACATTATAGTTTGAGGCAAATGCTATTAGGAAAAAATATAAACTTCTTAATGAATAATGGATTTGATGGCTTTTTTGAAGTTTGTTTTTACAAATTTTTAATGTCGCGTCCATAATCAAAAAAACCTATTTTTTCCTTTCAATCGTGCAGTTTGCGACACATATAATCCTGCTTTTATGCCTAAAGCAAGGATATTTGGAGCAAATTAATTAAAATTTTTTGACAAAAAAAATTAGCTCATTAATATTTTTAAAGAAATTTTAAAGTCTGTCGCGTCCGTAATTTCAATTTTTTATTACTAGAAAACAATTGTTCATAATTTTTGTTGTGAAGCTAATTGTTTAATTTGCTGCTTTGAAAAACGTCGAAGGCCATGCTTTTCCTTGTCATATACTTTATATAATAACTAGCTATACCCGGAGCGACTTCGTTCGCTTAAAATTAGTTTGGAGTACGGTGGTCAGGACTTTATGTTTTCTTATTAGCGCGTTTTTTGAAAACCTTTGTGTAAAACCCTTTTTAGAAGATCCTTCAGGAGCAAGAATCAGAAGGCTACTGGCAGAGCTATATAATAAATGAATGTGATCTATGTAAAAGTATTGAATTTGTATACTTTCTATCAGTTACAATACTATCAATGCAATTTTAATTTGCGTACAAATGTACACTTGTTTGTAAATTGTTTCAAATTTGGTGTTTTGAATGAAACGAAAACATTTGTACACACACGAAAAGATTGGCATCTCATACAAAAATAGCGAAGTAACTTTTTATTTTCCGATTCCACATTTGATTGATAATTATTAATTTTAAGCTCGACAAATTTTGCATTGGCTGAAAGGAAATTAATGATTTTATTTGTATTTAAGCACATTATCTACTTTCAAGTAGAAACATACACACAAATTGTGTGTATATATTGCATTGTACATGTATTGTAAGTATAAGCAAATCAAAACATATCCAAATATACAAATGTACATACGTATTTGGTCAAAAGTTCGAATCTTAAGATTAATAATTAACTTGGAAACATTTTGTCTTTGCTTGATGGGGCGGGGGTGGCTTGATTGTCGAAGCGATGATGATTCCCAGGAAAAGCGGTTGCGATCCGCGTAGAAATTATGATCGAAAAACACGGGAGAACTTGCGGGGTTGTAAATAGGAACTAACTACAATAATCTAAGCTTAGTGGCTCCAGAGTGGAGCGGAGACTTGGGGGAGAGTTGGAGAGGGAGAGCGAAGGGCAGTGCGAGCGAGCGAGATGTGGAGATCTGGAGAAAACTGCCGCTCGACACTGCCTGCCGAAATTAAACGCCCTTTTGGCGTGAACATTCTCCCCCCTTGCGAGGACCACCGTAGCAAAACATCAGGAGAAGTTTCTGCAGGATAGCGGGAGCGATCGTCCAAGTGTAGAAGAGTGTGGTGCTCCTTTCCACACTTCTGGCAGCAATTCCCACTGCGGCACGAGTCCTGGGCATGATCGTGGGCCAAGCAATTAAAGCAGTACTTATGTTTATGTACTTCATGGATCCTTTTCTGGGCGCCAAGTCGTAGAAAACGGTGGCATTTCCGTAGCGGATGGATTTTTTGGCAGACTCGGCATTGGTAGGATTTAATACCTCGGGAACGTCTGTCATCCAAGGCGGGATATGGAACCCAATAATCGGAAGAATTATCTGTAGGATAGACCCTTGTAATCGGGTCGGGATCGGAAATTCGGTTAATCCCATGAACGTTGGAAACACGCGCTGCGAAAGACGAAATTCTGTGTGGGATTGAGGCTGACACTGGCCCTGGAGGTTTGGATGGAATCGAAGTAATTGTAGAATTGTTGCTTGGATGCAACAGCGTATGATGCCGACTTTGGCAAGTAAAACAACTGTGAGCGCTAATGCAATCCTGCAATTTATGGCTGCTTGCAAAACAGTTGGAACATAACTGCTTATCTTGGATGTAGGCTGAACGATCATTTACCCGCATTTGGAGAAAGCGTGGACATATACGCACGGGGTGTTTTTCCTTTAAACACAGATCGCAGCCTTTGTGTAATGGAAGTACCCTCGTAGTGAAAGAATTTATCTTTGGAAGTTCTGCCAACACATTTGTGGCTTTGGAATGGACATGGAGTAAATTAGCAGGCCGGATGCTATCAACGGCCTCTAGAGTTCGATGGCGTTTTGTTAAAAAAGAATTAAGCTCGAGCCAAGTAGGAATTTCGGTTTTATTATGAATGGATTGCTCCCATAATGAGAGCGTGAGCTTTGGTAGCTTTGTGGAGCAAATGTAGACTAGAATAGGGTCCCAATTCTCAATTTGAATGCCGGATAGTTCTAAGGCAGTTAAACATCCTTGAATCGTGTGTTGAAGTTCCTTTAAGGCTGCCCCAGACTCTTGTGCCATGGATTGCACATTGAACAATGTTTTTAGGTGGCTGTTCACCTGAAATCGCTTGTTTTCGAAACGCTCAGTTAGATTTGTCCAAGCTGAACGGAAGCCATCATTGGTGAGTGGGGACTTGGAAACTATAGAATGAGCTTCGCCACTAGTTTTGGCATTTAAATGGTACAGCTTTTCAACAGGCATCAGACTCGGATTGTCTATATAGATCGCCGTGAAAAGGTCCCGGAAAGTCGGCCAGCGAAGATAATCGCCTGAGAAAATCTCCGTATCGATCGGAGGAAGCTGACAGCCAAACGAAATGTAGTCTTGGGGAGACGATGCTGGAGGTTGAGATGATTTGGGGGAGCCCTGTTGTATTTGCTCGAGGATCTGAGCAGCAAATCTTTCGTATATGGAATACGTTTCGTTATATTTCGCCTTCAGGATGGATTTGGTGTCTGCGGCGCTGTCACCCGCAGCCACAATGCACTCGGAGCATGTGTCATATGCATCATTCACCTTTTGCCATAAGGAACTGACATGCTCGCGACGGATTTTAGATGCGGATAACGTTGGTGTGGGTGCACCCGGAAAGTTTAAAGTGGCTTCAAAATGGCTCAGAGTGTCAGCTGTGACAATAAATTTATTTAGGGCGGATTTTGCTTGAGAAGCCATTACGGACAGGAGTTTAAAATTTATTGCGAAATCGTTTACACGGAAATTATTGTGAATTGGAATTTAGGAACCAATTGAAAGTCCGTCGGGATATACGGTCACACTGTATTGTGTGGAGGAAACTGTATGGCGATTAGAAATAATTTCGAAAATAAAATAAAATAAATAATTATTAAATTATGCAAAGGGAGAATATGGTCACACTGGTGCACGGATAGGAAAAAAATATTAATTGTTTAACAATATTAAAATTCGGATTTATGGTCGTTATACCCGTTACTCGTAGAGTAAAAGGGTATACTGTATTCGTGCAAAAGTATGTAACAGGGAGAAGGAAGCGTTTCCGACCCCATAAAGTATATATATTCTTGATCAGGATCACTAGCCGAGTCGATCTAGCCATGTCCGTCTGTCCGTCTGTCCGTCTGTCTGTCTGTCCGTCTGTCCGTATGAACGCTGAGATCTCGGAAACTATAAAAGCTAGAAGATTGGTATTTGGCATGAAGATTCTTGGAGTTCCTACGCAGCGCAAGTTTGTTTCAAAAGGGTGCCACGCCCCCTCTAACGCCCACAATCGCTTATATACGATTTTAAAAATTTCAATATTTCGGAAAAGTAAAAATGCAGTTTTATTGTGTTTATCAATACCTATCGAAATGTAGAAGAAATTTTTCAAATCGGACCATTCGTTAAAAAGTTATACGTGTTCAAAGTTTCTATCTCCATCTCCCTCGCACTCCCTTTACCTGAGTAACGGGTATCTGATTGTCGGGGCACCCGACTATAGCGTTCTCTCTTGTTTTTTTTTATAATTATTGTAGGCACTTGACCCACTGTGCGCTGCCGAATACTTGGAGAGTACGTAGCTGTGTGTATGTATGTATGTGGCTAGCTGGATACTGTAGCTGGATACTGTAAGTCACCGATTGCGGGAGTTCTGGAGACTTATTGCGAATAGCGGAATAGCTTTGAAATGCAAAATATGTTTGCGGGATTTTATTAAAACAATTAGCTCAAAAATGTATGTAGATGAAGTGGACTGTATTTTGGAATATAAATGTAAAAATATATGCACGCAGCAGGAAACACAGTAAAATCACAAAAGCTGCCAATTTCGGCGGATCACTTTGATTTTGAAATATTCACTGTGGCTGGACTATATATTTTTTACACACGGAAAAATGTAGTTTATTGACCACGAAAATATATAGGGTCTTGGATTTGATTTATAAATGCAGAGTAGTATAAGTAAACTTTATTAGAATATTTATGTGAATATATACGCGCAGCTGGAACACAGTAAAAAATGCAGAGTGCAATTTTTGCGGAACAATTTTAGATCGGAAATTTTTACTGTGGCTTGGTTATATTTTTGGGTTAAATTATTGAAGCTATTTGTAATATCCATGTAGAGCTAGAAATATTTATCTTCTTGGATGTGCACAATTGGAAATAATTTGGCACTACGGAAATGGAAATATGTATGCGGAATAATTTCCAGTGTACGAAATTTCGGGAAGGGCAAATTATGGAAAAATTGCCGCTCGCAAACAAAAGGAATTAAAATATATAGTAAATGCCGTTGCGTCGGATTTTATCGCTTTTCGAATTAGACAATAAATCATACAACAAGTTGAACGAAATGGGGTTCAAGCAACTGGCTGTATGACCGGCAAATAATAACAATTGGAAATGGAACTTAGCTAAAGCGGTTCAAGCCACCGTAGGCGCTAGAGATAATCTTCGGAAAAATCCAGGAGTGGAAGTCCAAAGATCCGGTAGAAGGATCAAATGATGGGGCGGGGGTGGCTTGATTGTCGAAGCGATGATGATTCCCAGGAAAAGCGGTTGCGATCCGCGTAGAAATTATGATCGAAAAACACGGGAGAACTTGCGGGGTTTTGCGCGACGTGCGGCTGTTTATTTGTACACATGTAAATAGGAACTAACTACAATAATCTAAGCTTAGTGGCTCCAGAGTGGAGCGGAGACTTGGGGGAGAGTTGGAGAGGGAGAGCGAAGGGCAGTGCGAGCGAGCGAGATGTGGAGATCTGGAGAAAACTGCCGCTCGACACTGCCTGCCGAAATTAAACGCCCTTTTGGCATGAACATTGCTTACAGAATTTGTAGTAATTTTTTATTTTCTTCCTTGGTGGAAATAAAATAAGGCTCTTACTTCTGCTACAAAATGAAAAATATTTTTTTAAAAATAAAATCTAAGCATTTGATCCACAGGACTGACTATTGATCGAAAATCATATTGATCGGAACAGCAGCTTAAGTTTTTAAAATCCAAAACAAATTTTAACTTAAATTGCCCCATTCCACGCAGCACTCCCCCTCCCCCTCGTCAGTTTCCTTGGGTGTTGCTCTCTTGGCATCCGCTCTCTGGGTTTCGCTCTCTCGGCAGGCTCCCACAAAATGCAACGCAATAACTTAGAAAATCTATATAAATTCGTTAAAAATACTTAAAAAAATGTTTAAAACTTGAAAAATAAAACTTAAGCATTTGGGCCACAGAATAACTAATGATCAAAAAATCATCTTGATCGGAGCAGCGGTTTAGATTTTTAAAATCGAAAAGGTAATTTTAAATGTAGCCCCCAAATTATGGGGGATATCGAAATTTCTTTTAGATTTTTAATTAGGCCTTTTCAAGACCTAAAATTCTGCAAAATCCAAATTTCGAAATTCCAACCCCTTTAGAAGTTAAGCTTGAGTACATCTAATACTTTTTTGCTCTAAATATGGATGTTGGAGCTGTTTGGGGCCACTGGGGGGACATGTCAGATCTTAGTGGGCGCCTACGCCCCCAATGGAATACTGTGCAAAAATTTGTCTGCTGTAGCTCTTAAGGTTTGGGCTGTGATCGTATCCCCTTAAAAATCGGTCTTTCATTTTATAATCTTTAGAGATATTTGTATTATTCACAACAAATTTTGCCATCAAAGAGAAAGCACTTCTTTTAGATACTTTTTTAAAATTTTTGAGAATTTTAAGATGGAAAAAGAAGAAAAAAACCGAGTCAAGGCGAGAAAGTATAGGGAGAAATTGTCCTTTAATCCCGATCGTTTGTAAAATTTCAAAGAAAAAAATAAATCCCGACAAAGAGAATACCGACTGAAACTGAAGAAAATGATGGAGGCGGACCCTGAGTTGCACTTTAAGAAAAAGGAAAAGGATAAACTGCGCCAAAGAAAACTTCGTGAGAAGAAAAAGAATATAACAGAGTTTCATACAGGGTACAAGAGTAAGCAGTCCTTGGGAAAGGCAGTGAAGAAAGTGGAAAAATCGTTGCCAAACGACATGGAAAAGAAAAAGGCTGTTTTAAAAGCGGTAGGGAAAAAGTATTCTGATTGCAACAAGAATGAAGATCAAGCTCAGACGTCTGCAGATTTTCAGAAAGTTTCAATGCTTAGAGACTTTTACCTTAAAGACGACATTAGTGTTCAAGCTGCGGGCAGAAAACATACCTTAAACATTAATGGGAAATTTGTCGCAAAACGTTTCATGATTTTGACCGTGTCGGAAGCTTACGAAATGTATAAAATAGAATCGAAGTCCACAGATTTAGTGAGTAAATCCAAATTTTTCCAGCATAGACCACCGGAAGTTCAACTAATATCAAAGCTGCCTCATAACATGTGCGTGTGTATGTATCATGCAAACATTGGATTTTTGTTGGAGGGATGTACTAAAGTTATACCTTCTTTCCCTCGTGTCTTTGAATCGTTACTGGAATCTATTTGCTGTAACATCAAGAATGAAGAATGCATGCTCAACAAATGCCACAGATGTGTAAAAGATATTGTCGAGGAACTTATTCCGATTAGCTATCTCAAAAAAATAGATGAAGAAATAATGTGGAAAAAGTGGCGTAAAGTAGATGACCGGCTAGCATTAACAATGACAACTGGTCCTGTTTCGGTTCTGTTGGATGAGTTGCAAGCGCTTCTACCTCAGCTTAAAACCCACTTTTACATAAAACGATCTCAGCAAAGCTATATTGAGGCTAAGAAAGCGAATTTAGCTCCAAGGGAAGTAGTCATCCAAATTGATTTTGCCGAAAATTACAGGCTGATCTCTCAAAACGAAGTCCAAAGCGCACATTTTAATTATAAACAGGTTACGATATTTACTTGCGTAGCTTGGCTTTGCGACCAAACTTTATCATTTGGAATAATTAGTGAAAATTTGAGCCACAATAAATTCGACGTTGTCTGCTTCTTAAGCAAACTTTTAAAAGTGCTCAAGGAAAAAGCCGGCTTATTCGAAAATAAATTTATATTTTCTGATGGTAGCAGCTCGCAGTTTAAGAATAAATTTATAGTCCGTAGTTTGGTAGATTTTATATATTATTTTGGATGCGTCAAAATTGAATGGAACTATTTTGCTACGTCTCATGGAAAAGGAGCTGTGGATGGCGTAGGAGCCGTAATCAAAAGAAAAGTTTGGCAAGTAACTAAGTCCCAAAATAGAATACTATCCAGTCCCTTTGAGTTTTTCCAATGCGCTCAGGAACATTTACATGGAATAAATCTTATCTACATTGGCGCCAAAGAAGTGGAGGATTTTGCTCTACCACTACAAGAAAAATGGAAAAATGTTGCAAAGGTTGGTGTCACAGCCTTTTCAACAAAAAACAAAATTAAATAAAATATACTAAACATGCAATAAAATTCGGAAGCCAACTTATTACTTAAAGAAAGTTTTATATTCTTTATCAGGTGTATTTTGATTCAATTTCTGCGTTTACCAGAAAAATTTAATTAAATTCTAACCACTTAGTCAAATAGCTTTCATAGAACGAGCTATATAAAAACTATGTTTATATTAAAAAGAGGTAGATAAGGCTTAAATAATTTAACCAAACTTTACAGTAGGAACTTTAGTAACACGTAAAATATATCTACAACATTTTAACAAAATAAAAAGTTGCAATTTTTTGTTAAGTAGCAACATGTCGCGTCCGTAATTGTCGCGTCCGTATTCTTGCACCGAACTTGCTTTGATGTGTTCGGTTACTCAGCAGGAAAACTGGAAAAAAAAAGGATTTAAGGTTTTTCTAAAGTTTTCAATATTGCAGTTCTATTTTTGTCGCGTCCGTATTTCACTTATTTTATTTTATTTCTAAGAACTGGCTGGACAGATAATCTTCCTTTTTTCACCATAAATACAAGAGCGTCTGAGCTATTCAAAAAAAAATAAAAAGTTAAAAATGTATGCTGCGTCACTCTTATTTTTAAGGTTTAAGTTGAAAAAATGTCGCGTCCGTCACCATGGAAATGCCCATATGCACTTGCATGTCCCAAACATCGCATAGTATGGTTCCAATCCCAACGCTTCGTGGTAGCCACTTCTTAGAGTACACGCTATTCGACTTAGGTGGGAGTCCCAATTCCGCTGGTCTTTCTCAGTCGTTGCCCGGAGCATTTGCAATATGGATCGGTTTACCCTCTCAGCTGCATTAGCTTGGGGAGCATAGAAGCAAGTTCGTATGTGTCGGATTCCATGTTGCTCGAGCAGTTCTGCGAATACCTGAGCGACGAACTGCTTACCGTTATCGGAGTGGATAAACTCTGGCTCTCCAAACTGGAAAATTGACTTTCCCAGAAAGCTGACCACTACTCCTGCGGTGGCTTTCCGCATCGGTTTTAACCAAACGAACTTGTTAAAATGATCTAGACATACAAAGATTTCGGTATTTCCAGATTTTGTTCTGGGGTATGGCCCCATGAAATCAATATATAACCTTTGCCTTGGGCGTTCTGTTATGATTTGTTTGCCCATTGGGGGTCGGTTCGTTTTGTTGGCCGTTTCGTTGACTTTGCGAACTTCACAATTCTTTATTATTTCTTGTACGCTGACTGCCACGCCGGGCCAGTAATAGAATTGTCGGATTCTTTCCAGTGTTTTGTGAATCCCTCCATGACCTGCCGTCTTGGCGTGATGAGCTTGAATAACGACATCCTGCCTAAGCTCTACCGGGACCCACAGTTTCCAAGCTCGGTCTTCGCTAATCACTTCTCCCGATCGGAAGCCTAATCGCTCGTGTACGTAGCCTTCAGATACCTGAATGTCTGGTGTCTTTTCTGAGTGCCTCTCCACTGCCAGAACCAGCTCTCGGTACTCTTTTGACTGGAATGCGTCCGCTTTGTATTTCTGCTGGATCTTCTGTAGCTATCTCTTCCATATGTGTTCTTGAGAGCGCGTCGGGGACTACGATCAGTGCCCCTTTTCTATGCTCAATCTGGAAATTAAAGGCTTGCAATTTTAAACTTCACCTTGCCAGTCTTCCTGACAAATCTTTTTGTCCTTAGTACCGCTGGAACAACTTTGTCCATTAGTCGGCACATTCTCTGTTCTGCATTGCATAAACCAAACGGGATAACCGTAAACTGATACAACGGCCGACCTGGCACAGTGAAAGCTGTTTTCTCCCTGCTCTTGGCGTCTAGGGATATTTGCCAGAAGGCGTCTTTCAAATCGATTGCCGAAATATAATATGTTTCTTGCAGCCGACTCAAAAAGCCCTCAATGTGCGGTAAAGGATATGCATCTTTTATTATCCGGGAATTTACTTTGCGGGCGTCTAAGCAAAGACGGTTTTTCGTACCTTTCTGCACCAAGGTGACTGGGGAGCTCCAGCTACTGTTACTTTCCTCAATCATTCCCAAACTTATCATTCGATCCAGTTCGGCCAACACCAGCCAACTGTGCTTAATCGGCAGATTTTTCTGGGTGACTTCTACGTCATGCTCTTTTAAATCGGTCTTCCCTAAGCCCAAGTCTGTACATGATGGAAAGGTTGCCACCAGTTGGTTTAATATGGTTTCCTGTTCTGTTGAGAGTTTATGCGGAGTGTAGGCTGTCTCCTGTCGTGCGGAATTGTCTTCTTCTATGGGTGCCATGGGATCCACCTCGGCTACCCGCACGTATCGTTGTCCTGGTAGAGGCAGTCCAAACTCCTCCCAGAACTCAATCCCAAAATAAAACGATTGTTGTAACGGTGGCACTATCAAGCACTCTAGTTCTTTCGTTTCTCCTTCCCATTCTACTGGTAAGGTGATCATGCCCGTAACATGTGTTTTTAATTTGACCGATTGGATGAAACTGATAGTTTTAATCTATCTGCATAATGCAGTTGGCGCTTGCTCCGGTGTCCAGTATCGCGACTATCTCCTCGCCGTCTCTTGTCGTTTTGTCGAGGTTGTCGTTTTTAAGGCTGAAAATGGAAGCCACTAATTTGTTCCTAAATGTCCGTGTGGTGTCCATAGAATGATGTAGGTGTTGAAGCTTCTTGCCCTTCCGGTGCTGTCTCTCGTCCTCTCCTTTATCGTCCGGGTTAAAGATTCGTGCGTGAGCCGCCTCATACTCAGTCTTCCGATGCTGAAATGATTTATGCGGGGAAATCTGCAACGGTCTCGCGATCGTACTCTCTATTGTCTCTGGGTCTCGCTTTTCTGACCGGGCGCCCCTGACTCCCTGGTGAGACCTTTTGATAAAAAAGGATCCTGCGTTGAGTGATACGAGTCACTTTTGCCACAGTAATGCCACTGTGTGCCTACGGTGGCGATAGAAATCGGCCGGCTTATTGCAAGTGTATCACAAATATGTGTGAAACGGGGATGTGCACTCTCCTCCTGCTTCGTGTCCGTTCCCTCCTGCGAAAGCTTTCTTCTCTGCATTTTGCCGGAATGGGTTCATTCTGCTCGGTTTTTCCCCATTCGATTCCTGTGGTCGCCGATCCTTTTGAAACGCCTCAAGTTGGTTCTCTTCCGGTTCTCTGGTAGAATTTCCCCCCTCTCGCTCATTCGGAGTAGGCGGATCCCCTGTCGCCTGTCCAGGGTGTGTTGATCCTGAACCCATCTCGTCGTGATCACTATGATTTGCTTCGCTTACTTCAGCGACAAGCATCTGGAGATTAATCATTTGTGTGTTCAGCTCTGTGATCTGTGTTGCGAACGCTGCTTTTAGCTCGTTGCCCTGTATAATAATGGCTGACATCATCCTCTCCAGCCTACTTTCGGAGGTGAAATGACGTGGCCTTGCTCCTGTGTTTGGGAAATCTGCAACGGTCTCGCGATCGTACTCTCTATTGTCTCTGGGTCTCGCTTTTCTGACCGGGCGCCCCTGACTCCCTGGTGAGACCTTTTGATAAAAAAGGATCCTGCGTTGAGTGATACGAGTCACTTTTGCCACAGTAATGCCACTGTGTGCCTACGGTGGCGATAGAAATCGGCCGGCTTATTGCAAGTGTATCACAAATATGTGTGAAACGGGGATGTGCACTCTCCTCCTGCTTCGTGTCCGTTCCCTCCTGCGAAAGCTTTCTTCTCTGCATTTTGCCGGAATGGGTTCATTCTGCTCGGTTTTTCCCCATTCGATTCCTGTGGTCGCCGATCCTTTTGAAACGCCTCAAGTTGGTACTCTTCCGGTTCTCTGGTAGAATTTCCCCCCTCTCGCTCATTCGGAGTAGGCGGATCCCCTGTCGCCTGTCCAGGGTGTGTTGATCCTGAACCCATCTCGTCGTGATCACTATGATTTGCTTCGCTTACTTCAGCGACAAGCATCTGGAGATTAATCATTTGTGTGTTCAGCTCTGTGATCTGTGTTGCGAACGCTGCTTTTAGCTCGTTGCCCTGTATAATAATGGCTGACATCATCCTCTCCAGCCTACTTTCGGAGGTGAAATGACGTGGCCTTGCTCCTGTGTTTGGGAGCATGCTGGACCTTCCTTGCGGCTGGCCTAGACGGCTGGCCATACGGCTCCTAATGAGTCGTCCATCTCTGAGCTGTTGTATTCCGCTAGACTTCCCAAATTATCGAGCTTACTGCAGCAGCTCATCGATTGATTGTGTGCTGGATCCGTTAAAATGCTGGTGCTCACTTGATCCTGATCTCTCCTGGTACCGCTTCTTCTTGTTTGGCCAGCCTGTCTTGCCGGTAATATGGATGCCCATGCCGATCTAGTCAGAGGTAATCTTAGAGCGACTTGCTTTCTTTTCCCTGCCATTAATTCTCACTTATATCATCCACTTGCTAGGTTAGCTCGTATCTGATCTACCTTACTTTACATTCTCCTACGTTTAGCTCGAGCCGTGGTAATAAGAAACTGACTGGCACGCGCCCTTCAGACGATAAAAAAAAACCATTAATATTCAAGAATAAAAATAATTGAGATAAATCTTCAAATTACCAACGTGACGGTCAAAGACAATGACTACTATGTATGTGTAGGTGGACGTTTGGGTGTATTTATGCTGACTACACTTCTTTTTATGCATAAGCTGTCTTTCAATGGACAAAGACTTGCCACAAAAATAAATACAATTTTTAAATCGGGTTTGCTGGTATGATTGGGTATATACGGGTCAAGAAACCGTCCAAAATTAAGCCCCCGAAACTACATAAAATCCCTAAACAATAGAAATCCATGGATGAATTCAACTGGTCTCCACCGGAGCTACCAGTTCCGTCCATGTCCTACTGTCCTCTTTCCAGGACTACAGCCTCCACCGGAGTGCTGATTCCCCGTAGAAGGTACTGTCCGAACCCCCTCCCCCCAATCATCGGAAAACAGCTAAGCTCACTCATAGACAGACGAAAAGAGCTTTATGCCTCGCTGCTTCCTCTCTTTCTGGTCTCGAACAACGGATAGCGTCGGCCAGAGAGATACATTTCATCACCCGCCCTTGTAGTTGTGGTATCCATACAGACTCGAACCTCTCGAGCGACAAGCGGATAGCGTCGGCTGTATGGATCCGGTCAGTATGCCCCCTCCCCCTGTTCATGAGAGAGCTGATCAGCAACGTAATCGCAACATCATGACACCGCCAGTTGTTACGCCGCAGCCTTTGCAGCAACTCAGCTTGATCTGGACTCGAACCTCACAAAAGACCTGACATAGCCTAGTCAAGCGGATAGCGTCGGCCAAAGGTAGCCCTAGAATTTAAATCAGTATAACAAAATAAAAAAAGTCGGTCTTGCACGTAGTAATTTAATAATAATATAAAAAGGAAAACTCATATTTCTCTCCGAAACTCTTAGTAAATTTTGCCATGTTCAAACAAAGGATATCTATGATTTTAAAAAGGAAACAAAGTATAAAGTCATTCCCCTATTCTGAGACAAAGTCCGAATGGATCCAATCTGACTGTCGAAGAAGTAGTGGACTTTAAATTTTAAATATATAGCAATCTATTATAACAAAAAAATGAAGCTAGTATTGATTTAAATTACTTATCTCCCTTGCTTTAACAATAGTCAAATTAATGTTTGGTTATACCGAACACTAACTCAGACACCATAGGTATCCAAATGTTGGATCCTACCAAATTTCCTTAAAGAAAATAAAAAAGTCCTGTCGTTGGGCGCCAATTCTGTTACGTCGGCAAATTAGTGCCCCAGTCCTGAGAAGGACCTGGGCCGAGGAAGTTGCGTCCTGAGCAGGCACTCTGGCTGCCGGCTAAGCTCGCTGTATTTGGGGTGGGTTCTTTGCAAGCCACTCCCTCTCCAAAATAATGAGAATAAATTTATCGTGCCAGAAAAGTGGATACAATTCGTAAAGTTCGTCGGTTTTCTGTCTGCACTGTCCCACAAGCTTAGCTGTCGCTTGATCGTAATGCGATCGGGCTGTGTTTCGGCCCCATTCCCTCCCCTTCACACATTCGTGTGCCAAATAGATCGTCACGGGCCGCGCAATACGATCACCTAATGTCGCGGTCGTCAGTCGAAAGTTATGTCATTGTTCTTGACCCCTTCTTCGATGTTTACCAGCTCCCCCTTTTAATTGGTTTCCACCAAGACATTATGAAGTTCGATTCACATTATAAATTTATTGTAAAAAGATTTCTTGTAGGTGTGCATAATGCTGAAAAAATATAAATGATAGTTGTATGTGTGCTGATAGTAAAAATATGTTTGTATTTTTGGGAGTAAAACTAAATGAAATATAAAAGTATTTATGGTAGCCAATATTAAAAGTTTACATAGAAAAATTATATAAAATAGGTATAAATTATAAATTTTGTGTTCCCAATATAAAAGTATTTATGGTAGCTAATATTAAAAGTTTACACAGAAAAACAAGAGAGAACGCTATAGTCGGGTTGGTGTCCCGACTATCTAATACCCGTCACTCAGCTATAGGGAGTGCGAGGGAGATGGATAAATACAATTTTTTTGAATGGTCCGATTTACATTTCGATAGGAATAAATATACACAACCAAATTGCATTTATACTTTTCGGAAATCTTTAAAGGTGTAGGCGCCAGACACATTTTAAAATCGTTAGTGGGCAATTGTGGGCGTTAGAGGGGGCGTGGCGTTCGGCTAAAATAAACAAGAATATGTGTGGGAAATCTCAACCTTCTAGCTTTTGTAGTTTCCGAGATCTCAGCGTTTATACGGACAGACAGACAGACGGACAGACGGACATGGCCAAATCGACTCGGCTAGTGATCCTGATCAAGAATATATATACTTTATAGGGTCGGAAACGCTTCCTTCTCCTTACATACTTTTGGACGAATACAATATACCCTTTTACTCTGCGAGTAACGGGTATAAATATAGCGGTCAGTAAAGACCAGTCAGTAAAGAGAGACAGATATGAACCCGAGAGCTGACGCTAGCTAGATCCAAAAGTGGACCAGTTAGCTAAAGCAAGGGGAAATGATTACCTAGATGGGAACACTTAGGTACGAAAATAAGAACCCGGAAGCAAAAAGAAAAGCTCAGAAAGAAAGAAAAAGCAATTATAGTAGCCGCGGTACCCAATGTACGAGTATATCCAAAAATCAATTTCAACAATTTGCTAGGTGATGTCACCATTTATATGGTCAATAAAAATAATTAATCTGTTCTAAGTACACACAAAAAAAAACCAACCACCATAATTTTATGGGAACACAATATTCATAATTTATACCTATTTTATATAAATTTTCTATGTAAACTTTTAATATTAGCTACCATAAATACTTTTATATTTCATTTAGTTTTACTCCCAAAAATACAAACATATTTTTACTATCAGCACACATACACCTATAATTCATATTTTTTCAGCATTATGCACACCTACAAGGAATCTTTTTACAATAAATTTATAATGTGAATCGAACTTCATAATGTCTTGGTGGAAACCAATTAAAAGGGGGAGCTGGTAAACATCGAAGAAGGGGTCAAGAACAATGACATAACTTTCGACTGACGACCGCTACATTAGGTGATCGTATTGCGCGGCCCGCGACGATCCATTTGGCACACGAATGTGTGAAGGGGTGGGAATGGCATGACTTTTTTATATTCTTTAAGGAAATTTGGTAGGATCCACCAATTGGATACCTAGTGAGTTAGTCTGAGTTAGTGTTCGGTAGAAACAAACATTAATTTGACTATTGTTAAAGCAAGGGAGATAAGTAATTTAAATCAATACTAGCTTCATTTTTTTTGTTATAATAGATTGCTATATAATTAAAATTTAAAGTCCACAACTTCTTCGACAGTCAGATTGGATCCATTCGGACTTTGCCTCAGAATAGGGGAATGACTTTATACTTTGTTTCCTTTTTAAAATCATAGATATAATTTGTTTGAACATGGCAAAATTTACTAAGAATTTCGGAGAGAAATATGAGTCTTCCTTTTTATAATATTATTAAATTACTACGTGCAAGACCGACTTTTTTTATTTTGTTATACTGATTTAAATTCTAGGGCTACCTTTGGCCGACGCTATCCGCTTGACTAGGCTATGCCAGGTCTTTCGTGAGGTTCGAGTCCAGATCAAGCTGAGTTGCTGCAAAGGCTGCGGCGTAACAACTGGCGGTGTCATGATGTTGCGATTACGTTGCTGATCAGCTCTCTCATGAACAGGGGGAGGGGGCATACTGACCGGATCCATACAGCCGACGCTATCCGCTTGTATTAGACAATGCCAGGTCGCTCGAGAGGTTCGAGTCTGTATGGATACCACAACTGCAAGTGCGGGTGATGAAATGTATCTCTCTGGCCGATGCTATCCGTTGTTCGAGACCAGAAAGAGAGGAAGCAGCGAGGCATAAAGCTCTTTTCGTCTGTCTATGAGTGAGCTTAGCTGTTTTCCGATGATTGGGGGGAGGGGGTTCGGACAGTACCTTCTACGGGGAATCAGCACTCCGGTGGAGGCTGTAGTCCTGGAAAGAGGACAGTAGGACATGGACGGAACTGGTAGCTCCGGTGGAGACCAGTTGAATTCATCCATGGATTTCTATTGTTTAGGGATTTTATGTAGTTTCGGGGGCTTAATTTTGGACGGTTTCTTGACCCGTATATACCCAATCATACCAGCAAACCCGATTTAAAAATTGTATTTATTTTTGTGGAAAGTCTTTGTCCATTGAAAGACAGCTTATGCATAAAAAGAAGTGTAGTCAGCATAAATACACCCAAACGTCCACCTACACATACATAGTAGTCATTGTCTTTGACCGTCACGTTGGTAATTTGAAGATCTATCTCAATTATTTTTATTCGTGAATATTAATGGTTTTTTTTGATCGTCTGAAGGGCGCGTGCCAGTCAGTTTCTTATTACCACGGCTCGAGCTAAACGTAGGAGAATGTAAAGTAAGGTAGATCAGATATGAGCTAACCTGCGGGGAGAATTAATGGCAGGGAAAAGAAAGCAAGTCGCGCTAAGATTACCTCTGACTAGATCGGCATGGGCATCCATATTACCGGCAAGACAGGCTGGCCAAACAAGAAGAAGCGGTACCAGGAGAGATCAGGATCAAGTGAGCACCAGCATTTTAACGGATCCAGCACACAATCAATCGATGAGCTTCAGCAGTAAGCTCGATAATTTGGGAAGTCTAGCGGAATACACCAGCTCAGAGATGGACGACTCATTAGGAGCCGTATGGGGAGTTACAAACCGTCTAGGCCAGCCGCAAGGAAGGTCCAGCATGCTCCCAAACACAGGAGCAAGGCCACGTCATTTCACCTCCGAAAGCAGGCTGGAGAGGATGATGTCAGCCATTATTATACAAGACAACGAGCTAAAAGCAGTGTTCGCAACACAGATCACAGAGCTGAACACACAAATGATTAATCTCCAGATGCTTGTCGCTGAAGTAAGCGAAGCAAATCATAGTGATCACGACGAGATGGGTTCAGGATCAGAATTACCAACACACCCTGGACAGGCTTCAGGGGATCCGCCTACTCCGAATGAACGAGAGAGGGGAGAGACTACTAGTATGCAGGAAGTTTCACAGCTAATTAATCGATCAGTTGGAATTCGAAACGAGAGACTCGACAAGTGGAATCTCAAGTTTGATGGCACTGCCAGGGGTATGTCCGTAGAGAGTTTTCTGTTTCGGGGGGAAAGGATGAAGGATTTATACGGGTGCACGGAGGAGCAGGTTTTCAGAGAGTTTCATGTGTTACTCACAGGCTCCGCCTTGAAGTGGTATTGGCAACTGTTAGAAGACAAAGCTGATGAGTACGAATTCGGCTACCTTTCGCTGACACGAGAAATGACCAGGGCGTTCTCAGCCTCGGAAAACGATTATGTTACCATCAAAGATCTGGTGGAGCGGCACCAGGGTTATAATGAGAGTTTGGACGATTACATCTCGGCAATGCACAATCTGCATTTTAAGATGCGAAGGAAAATTCCAGAATCACACCTGGTGGAGATTTTGAAAGAGAATTTGAACTCCCAACTCGAAACATTTATGTTGGCTTCTCCAATAGATTCGTTAGCAGAGTTCAAAAAGAAGGGAAGACGGTTGGAGAAGTGGATAAGAGAGCACGGCCGCGACACGTCAACGAGATTTTCAACGAGTCGGAAGAAGACAGCGAATCAGAAGAGTACCAACTTGAGGCGTTCCAAAAAGACCGGCAATCACAGGGAGCGAAGGCGGAAAAACCGAGCAGGATGAACCCATTCCGGCAAAATGCGAACAAGAAAGTTTTCGCAGGAGGGAACGGAACAGAAGCAGAAGGAGAGTGCTCATCCCCGTTTCACACATACTTGTGTTACACGTGCAACAAGCCGGCCGATTTCTATCGCCACCGCAACCAAGCAGAGGGGACAGAATGCCAAGCCCGGTTCCATGATACACAGTGTCATTACTGTGGCAAAGGTGACTCGTATCACTCAACGCAGGATCCTTTTTTATCAAAAGGTCTCACCAGGGAGTCAGGGGCGCCCGGTCAGAAAAGCGAGACCCAGAGACAATAGAGAGTACGATCGCGAGACCGTTGCAGATTTCCCCGCATAAATCATTTCAGCAGCGGAAGACTGAGTATGAGGCGGCTCACGCACGAATCTTTAACCCGGACGATAAAGGAGAGGACGAGAGACAGCACCGGAAGGGCAAGAAGCTTCAACACCTACATCATTCTATGGACACCACACGGACATTTAGGAACAAATTAGTGGCTTCCATTTTCAGCCTTAAAAACGACAACCTCGACAAAACGACAAGAGACGGCGAGGAGATAGTCGCGATACTGGACACCGGAGCAAGCGCCAACTGCATTATGCAGATAGATTAAAACTATCAGTTTCATCCAATCGGTCAAATTAAAAACACATGTTACGGGCATGATCACCTTACCAGTAGAATGGGAAGGAGAAACGAAAGAACTAGAGTGCTTGATAGTGCCAGCGTTACAACAATCGTTTTATTTCGGGATTGAGTTCTGGGAGGAGTTTGGACTGCCTCTACCAGGACAACGATACGTGCGGGTAGCCGAGGTGGATCCCATGGCACCCATAGAAGAAGACAATTCCGCACGACAGGAGACAGCCTACACTCCGCATAAACTCTCAACAGAACAGGAAACCATATTAAACCAACTGGTGGCAACCTTTCCATAATGTACAGACTTGGGCTTAGGGAAGACCGATTTAAAAGAGCATGACGTAGAAGTCACCCAGAAAAATCTGCCGATTAAGCACAGTTGGCTGGTGTTGGCCGAACTGGATCGAATGATAAGTTTGGGAATGATTGAGGAAAGTAACAGTAGCTGGAGCTCCCCAGTCACCTTGGTGCAGAAAGGTACGAAAAACCGTCTTTGCTTAGACGCCCGCAAAGTAAATTCCCGGATAATAAAAGATGCATATCCTTTACCGCACATTGAGGGCTTTTTGAGTCGGCTGCAAGAAACATATTATATTTCGGCAATCGATTTGAAAGACGCCTTCTGGCAAATATCCCTAGACGCCAAGAGCAGGGAGAAAACAGCTTTCACTGTGCCAGGTCGGCCGTTGTATCAGTTTACGGTTATCCCGTTTGGTTTATGCAATGCAGAACAGAGAATGTGCCGACTAATGGACAAAGTTGTTCCAGCGGTACTAAGGACAAAAAGATTTGTCAGGAAGACTGGCAAGGTGAAGTTTAAAATTGCAAGCCTTTAATTTCCAGATTGAGCATAGAAAAGGGGCACTGATCGTAGTCCCCGACGCGCTCTCAAGAACACATATGGAAGAGATAGCTACAGAAGATCCAGCAGAAATACAAAGCGGACGCATTCCAGTCAAAAGAGTACCGAGAGCTGGTTCTGGCAGTGGAGAGGCACTCAGAAAAGACACCAGACATTCAGGTATCTGAAGGCTACGTACACGAGCGATTAGGCTTCCGATCGGGAGAAGTGATTAGCGAAGACCGAGCTTGGAAACTGTGGGTCCCGGTAGAGCTTAGGCAGGATGTCGCCATTCAAGCTCATCACGCCAAGACGGCAGGTCATGGAGGGATTCACAAAACACTGGAAAGAATCCGACAATTCTATTACTGGCCCGGCGTGGCAGTCAGCGTACAAGAAATAATAAAGAATTGTGAAGTTCGCAAAGTCAACGAAACGGCCAACAAAACGAACCGACCCCCAATGGGCAAACAAATCATAACAGAACGCCCAAGGCAAAGGTTATATATTGATTTCATGGGGCCATACCCCAGAACAAAATCTGGAAATACCGAAATCTTTGTATGTCTAGATCATTTTAACAAGTTCGTTTGGTTAAAACCGATGCGGAAAGCCACCGCAGGAGGAGTGGTCAGCTTTCTGGGAAAGTCAATTTTCCAGTTTGGAGAGCCAGAGTTTATCCACTCCGATAACGGTAAGCAGTTCGTCGCTCAGGTATTCGCAGAACTGCTCGAGCAACATGGAATCCGACACATACGAACTTGCTTCTATGCTCCCCAAGCTAATGCAGCTGAGAGGGTAAACCGATCCATATTGCAAATGCTCCGGGCAACAACTGAGAAAGACCAGCGGAATTGGGACTCCCACCTAAGTCGAATAGCGTGTACTCTAAGAAGTGGCTACCACGAAGCGTTGGGATTGGAACCATACTATGCGATGTTTGGGACACGCAAGTGCATATGCGATAATGCGACGCCTTGGCGGTGCCACAGCAACAGATCAAGTAGTGTGCTTAGCGGACAAGATGGAGTTAACCCGCGATCGAGTGAATAAAGGTTTGACTCGTGCACACGAGAAAGCGGAAAGGACCTATAATACCCGCAGCAGAGAAGTTGAAAAAACTATCGGCAAAGTACCCGACCGGAAGGGTATAATGCAAAGTTAGGGCCAAACCGAGTTTGGTGTGTCATACTTAAACGGCATGGGAATTCGCTGTACGAATTAGGTAACGGAGTTGGCAAAAAAATTGGTGTATACCAAGATAAAGACCTCTATATAGCTTGACCCGCTCAATGAAATCCGAGGAACGTCCCCAGTCCAAGAGGGTTTTTTAAGAACTACGGAATCAGGCCAGGAGGGACCCGCTATATAATCTCAACAACACGACGACTCCGTATCAGACGAAATGACAATGACAGCCACGCAAGATTGGCAGATCCGCAGGATTAAGAAGTAGATAGAAGAAAAACGGTCCTACCATGACATAGCCATAGAATGGATTGAAGGGCTACATTATTTTATAAAAAGGGTGGAGGACAAGATCCGGCAGCAAGGAATCCAAATCCGGCAAGAGGACGACAAGGAGAAAGCAAACCGCCTCCGTTAAGAGATAAAGACAATAAGGGTGGAGAAACGAGAAGAACTGGACCAGCTACAGAGGGTGCATGAAAATATGGACCGGGCCCGCCTGAAGGTTCTCCAGCTTCGAGTAGAGCTACTGCAGCTGGGCACATGGGTGACTCGCCCTGCGCCCAAGATCCGAATCAGGATCAACACCAAGACTTTGAAAAATATTGTAAAAGAAAGAAATAAAAAAAAAACAATATTTATATATAGATAAATATGTATCTAAAATTGCAAAGTAATTCAATTTATACAAAAAAAACAGAACATTGACACCAACCGCCTGTCGTAGGTCGTTCCATACGGAATCCGCATCGACCACATCGAGCCTGTTACGAGCGCCAGTTATGGCGGGAGGAGAGGAAAGAAGGGGCAGCTGAAGCGACATTCCGTTAAGTTGCGAAAGAAAAAAGAAAGACCAAAATTTGCATTGCGCATAACTTTTTAATGAATGGTCCGATTTGAAAAATGTCTTCTACATTTCGATAGGTATAAATATACACAACAAAATTGAATGTATACTTCTCGGAAATCTTTAAAGGTGTGTGCGCCAGACACATTTTAAAATCGTTAGTGAGCGATTGTGGGCGTCAGAGGGGGCGTGGCGCTGGCTGAAATAAACTTGCGCTGCGTAGGAAGCCCAAGAATATGTGTGAAAAATCTCAACCTTCTAGCTTTTGTAGTTTCCGAGATCTCAGCGTTCATACAGACAGACAGACAGACAGACGTACAGACGGACAGACAGACATGGCTTTATCGACTCGGCTAGTGACCCTGATCTAGAATATATATACTTTATGGGGTCGGAAACGCTTCCTTCTAGCTGTTACATACTTTTGCACGAATACAATATACCCATTTACTCTTCGGGTATAGCGGTCAGTAAAGCAACGAGAGCTGACGCTAAATCCAAAAGTGGGCCAGCTAGCTAAAGCATGGGGAAATGATTACCTAGATGGGAACACTTAGGTACGAAAATAAGAACCCGGAAGCAAAAAGAAAAGCTCAGCTACTGTATAAAAGAACTAAAACTCCACGGAGAAGTCAGTCAGATTCTCAGATACGGCCGGTAACCCTACAATCAAAAAGAAAGACCAAAATTTTCAGAATGCAATATAATGCACCAATTGGGCAATTCAATGGAAAACAAGAGAGAACGCTATAGTCGGGTTGGTGTCCCGACTATCTAATACCTGTCACTCATCTAAAGGGAGTGCGAACGCTGCACTCGGGTTGGCGTCCCGACTATCTAATAATTGTAACTCAGCTAAAGGGAGTGCGAGGGAGATAGATATATAAACAATTTTGATTGCGAATAACTTTTTAATGAATGGTCCGATTTGAAAAATGTCTTCTACATTTCGATAGGTATTAATAAACACTATAAAATTGCGTTTATATATTTTTAAAATCTTAAAAGATGTGGCCTCCTGACACATTTGAAAATCGTTTATGGCGATTGTGGGCGTTAGGGGGGGGCGTGGCACCTCGATGAAAAAAACTTGCGCTGCGTAGGAAGCCCAAGAATATGTGTGTGAAATCTCAACCTTCTAGCTTTTATAGTTTCCGAGATCTCAGCGTTCATACGGACAGACAGACGGACAGACGGACAGACGGACAGACGGACAGACGGAGAGACGGACAGAAGGACATGGCTATATCGACTCGGCTAGTGACCCTGATCAAGAATATATATACTTTATAGGGTCGGAAACGCTTCCTTCTCCCTGTTACATACTTTTGCACGAATACAATACACCCTTTTACTCTACGAGTAACGGGTATAAATATAGCGGTCAGTAAAGACCAGTCAGTAAAGAGAGACAGATATGAACCCGAGAGCTGACGCTAGCTAGATCCAAAAGTGGGCCAGTTAGCTATAGCAGGGGGAAATGAGTACCTTATAGTTTTTTTTATTATTTGATTGTTCAGTGTTTTAAAAAAGAAAATGAATAGTTATGCGAAAGACACGATGTTCAATATATATAATACTCCTAAATAATATTTTTAAGTGCACTAAGTGCACTAATGCCTCATTTAATATTTATCTACAACCCAAATGATCCAGAGCGTCGAGATCTCATCGCCAGGATAAAAATGAGTAAGATTCTATAATTTTTTTCCATAAATATATATATATGTATAACTGCACCATGATCACAACACAGGCGATGTTAATCACTCTTACAAGAGAACCTCATTTCGTTATTTAAGTAAAATATTTGCTATCCAATGTTAATTTACCAATATCTGTAACAGAACTAGAGAATTTATACCTTGAGACCTTCTGTCTAGATTTCTCTCCATTAATTAATTGCACCAAACAAGAGAAAGCTATTACAGTAGCCATAGTACCCAATGTACAAGTATATCCAGAAATCAATTCCAACAATTTGCTAGGTGATGTCACCATTTATATGGTCAATAAAAATAATTAATCTGTTCTAAGTACACACAAAAAAAAAACCAACCACCATAATTTTATGGGAACACAATATTCATAATTTATACCTATTTTATATAAATTTTCTATGTAAACTTTTAATATTAGCTACCATAAATACTTTTATATTTCATTTAGTTTTACTCCCAAAAATACAAACATATTTTTACTATCAGCACACATACACCTATCACTCATATTTTTTCAGCATTATGCACACCTACAAGAAATCTTTTTACAATAAATTTATAATGTGAATCGAACTTCATAATGTCTTGGTGGAAACCAATTAAAAGGGGGAGCTGGTAAACATCGAAGAAGGGGTCAAGAACAATGACATAACTTTCGACTGACGACCGCTACATTAGGTGATCGTATTGCGCGGCCCGCGACGATCCATTTGGCACACGAATGTGTGAAGGGGAGGGAATGGGGCCGAAACACATCAAGCGACAGCTTAGCTTGTGGGACAGTGCAGACAGAAAACCGACGAACTTTACGAATTCTATACACTTTTCAGGCACGATAAATTTATTCTCATTATGTTGGAGAGGGACTGGCTTCCAAAAAACCCACCCCAAATACAGCGAGCTTAGCCGGCAGCCAGCGTGCCTGCTCAGGACGCAACTTCCTCGGCCAAGGTCCTTCTCAGGACTGGGGCACTAGTTTGCCGACGTAACAGAATTGGCGCCCAACGACAGGACTTTTTTATATTCTTTAAGGAAATTTGGTAGGATCCACCAATTGGATACCTAGTGAGTTAGTCTGAGTTAGTGTTCGGTATAAACAAACATTAATTTGACTATTGTTAAAGCAAGGGAGATAAGTAATTTAAATCAATACTAGCTTCATTTTTTTTGTTATAATAGATTGCTATATAATTAAAATTTAAAGTCCACAACTTCTTCGACAGTCAGATTGGATCCATTCGGACTTTGCCTCAGAATAGGGGAATGACTTTATACTTTGTTTCCTTTTTAAAATCATAGATATAATTTGTTTGAACATGGCAAAATTTACTAAGAATTTTGGAGAGAAATATGAGTCTTCCTTTTTATAATATTATTAAATTACTACGTGCGAGACCGACTTTTTTTATTTTGTTATACTGATTTAAATTCTAGGGCTATCTTTGGCCGACGCTATCCGCTTGACTAGGCTATGCCAGGTCTTTCGTGAGGTTCGAGTCCAGATCAAGCTGAGTTGCTGCAAAGGCTGCGGCGTAACAACTGGCGGTGTCATGATGTTGCGATTACGTTGCTGATTAGCTCTCTCATGAACAGGGGGAGGGGGCATACTGACCGGATCCATACAGCCGACGCTATCCGCTTGTATTAGACAATGCCAGGTCGCTCGAGAGGTTCGAGTCTATATGGATACCACAACTGCAAGTGCGGGTGATGAAATGTATCTCTCTGGCCGACGCTATCCGTTGTTCGAGACCAGAAAGAGAGGAAGCAGCGAGGCATAAAGCTCTTTTCGTCTATCTATGAGTGAGCTTAGCTGTTTTCCGATGATTGGGGGGAGGGGGTTCGGACAGTACCTTCTACGGGGAATCAGCACTCCGGTGGAGGCTGTAGTCCTGGAAAGAGGACAGTAGGACATGGACGGAACTGGTAGCTCCGGTGGAGACCAGTTGAATTCATCCATGGATTTCTATTGTTTAGGGATTTTATGTAGTTTCGGGGCGTGGCACCTCGATGAAAAAAACTTGCGCTGCGTAGGAAGCCCAAGAATATGTGTGTGAAATCTCAACCTTCTAGCTTTTATAGTTTCCGAGATCTCAGCGTTCATACGGACAGACAGACGGACAGACGGAGAGACGGACAGAAGGACATGGCTATATCGACTCGGCTAGTGACCCTGATCAAGAATATATATACTTTATAGGGTCGGAAACGCTTCCTTCTCCCTGTTACATACTTTTGCACGAATACAATACACCCTTTTACTCTACGAGTAACGGGTATAAATATAGCGGTCAGTAAAGACCAGTCAGTAAAGAGAGACAGATATGAACCCGAGAGCTGACGCTAGCTAGATCCAAAAGTGGGCCAGTTAGCTATAGCAGGGGGAAATGAGTACCTTATAGTTTTTTTTTATTATTTGATTGTTCAGTGTTTTAAAAAAAGAAAATGAATAGTTATGCGAAAGACACGATGTTCAATATATATATTACTCCTAAATAATATTTTTAAGTGCACTAAGTGCACTAATGCCTCATTTAATATTTATCTACAACCCAAATGATCCAGAGCGTCGAGATCTCATCGCCAGGATAAAAATGAGTAAGATTCTATAATTTTTTTCCATAAATATATATATATGTATAACTGCACCATGATCACAACACAGGCGATGTTAATCACTCTTACAAGAGAACCTCATTTCGTTATTTAAGTAAAATATTTGCTATCCAATGTTAATTTACCAATATCTGTAACAGAACTAGAGAATTTATACCTTGAGACCTTCTGTCTAGATTTCTCTCCATTAATTAATTGCATCAAACAAGAGAAAGCTATTACAGTAGCCATAGTACCCAATGTACAAGTATATCCAGAAATCAATTCCAACAATTTGCTAGGTGATGTCACCATTTATATGGTCAATAAAAATAATTAATCTGTTCTAAATACACACAAAAAAAAAACCAACCACCATAATTTTATGGGAACACAATATTCATAATTTATACCTATTTTATATAAATTTTCTATGTAAACTTTTAATATTAGCTACCATAAATACTTTTATATTTCATTTAGTTTTACTCCCAAAAATACAAACATATTTTTACTATCAGCACACATACACCTATCACTCATATTTTTTCAGCATTATGCACACCTACAAGAAATCTTTTTACAATAAATTTATAATGTGAATCGAACTTCATAATGTCTTGGTGGAAACCAATTAAAAGGGGGAGCTGGTAAACATCGAAGAAAGGGTCAAGAACAATGACATAACTTTCGACTGACGACCGCTACATTAGGTGATCGTATTGCGCGGCCCGCGACGATCCATTTGGCACACGAATGTGTGAAAGGGAGGGAATGGGGCCGAAACACATCAAGCGACAGCTTAGCTTGTGGGACAGTGCAGACAGAAAACCGACGAACTTTACGAATTCTATACACTTTTCAGGCACGATAAATTTATTCTCATTATGTTGGAGAGGGACTGGCTTCCAAAAAACCCACCCCAAATACAGCGAGCTTAGCCGGCAGCCAGCGTGCCTGCTCAGGACGCAACTTCCTCGGCCAAGGTCCTTCTCAGGACTGGGGCACTAGTTTGCCGACGTAACAGAATTGGCGCCCAACGACAGGACTTTTTTATATTCTTTAAGGAAATTTGGTAGGATCCACCAATTGGATACCTAGTGAGTTAGTCTGAGTTAGTGTTCGGTATAAACAAACATTAATTTGACTATTGTTAAAGCAAGGGAGATAAGTAATTTAAATCAATACTAGCTTCATTTTTTTTGTTATAATAGATTGCTATATAATTAAAATTTAAAGTCCACAACTTCTTCGACAGTCAGATTGGATCCATTCGGACTTTGCCTCAGAATAGGGGAATGACTTTATACTTTGTTTCCTTTTTAAAATCATAGATATAATTTGTTTGAACATGGCAAAATTTACTAAGAATTTCGGAGAGAAATATGAGTCTTCCTTTTTATAATATTATTAAATTACTACGTGCAAGACCGACTTTTTTTATTTTGTTATACTGATTTAAATTCTAGGGCTACCTTTGGCCGACGCTATCCGCTTGACTAGGCTATGCCAGGTCTTTCGTGAGGTTCGAGTCCAGATCAAGCTGAGTTGCTGCAAAGGCTGCGGCGTAACAACTGGCGGTGTCATGATGTTGCGATTACGTTGCTGATTAGCTCTCTCATGAACAGGGGAGGGGGCATACTGACCGGATCCATACAGCCGACGCTATCCGCTTGTATTAGACAATGCCAGGTCGCTCGAGAGGTTCGAGTCTATATGGATACCACAACTGCAAGTGCGGGTGATGAAATGTATCTCTCTGGCCGACGCTATCCGTTGTTCGAGACCAGAAAGAGAGGAAGCAGCGAGGCATAAAGCTCTTTTCGTCTGTCTATGAGTGAGCTTAGCTGTTTTCCGATGATTGGGGGGAGGGGGTTCGGACAGTACCTTCTACGGGGAATCAGCACTCCGGTGGAGGCTGTAGTCCTGGAAAGAGGACAGTAGGACATGGACGGAACTGGTAGCTCCGGTGGAGACCAGTTGAATTCATCCATGGATTTCTATTGTTTAGGGATTTTATGTAGTTTCGGGGGCTTAATTTTGGACGGTTTCTTGACCCGTATATACCCAATCATACCAGCAAACCCGATTTAAAAATTGTATTTATTTTTGTGGCAAGTCTTTGTCCATTGAAAGACAGCTTATGCATAAAAAGAAGTGTAGTCAGCATAAATACACCCAAACGTCCACCTACACATACATAGTAGTCATTGTCTTTGACCGTCACGTTGGTAATTTGAAGATTTATCTCAATTATTTTTATTCTTGAATATTAATGGTTTTTTTTGATCGTCTGAAGGGCGCGTGCCAGTCAGTTTCTTATTACCACGGCTCGAGCTAAACGTAGGAGAATGTAAAGTAAGGTAGATCAGATACGAGCTAACCTAGCAAGTGGATGATATAAGGGAGAATTAATGGCAGGGAAAAGAAAGCAAGTCGCGCTAAGATTACCTCTGACTAGATCGGCATGGGCATCCATATTACCGGCAAGACAGGCTGGCCAAACAAGAAGAAGCGGTACCAGGAGAGATCAGGATCAAGTGAGCACCAGCATTTTAACGGATCCAGCACACAATCAATCGATGAGCTTCAGCAGTAAGCTCGATAATTTGGGAAGTCTAGCGGAATACACCAGCTCAGAGATGGACGACTCATTAGGAGCCGTATGGGGAGTTACAAACCGTCTAGGCCAGCCGCAAGGAAGGTCCAGCATGCTCCCAAACACAGGAGCAAGGCCACGTCATTTCACCTCCGAAAGTAGGCTGGAGAGGATGATGTCAGCCATTATTATACAAGGCAACGAGCTAAAAGCAGCATTCGCAACACAAATCACAGAGCTGAACACACAAATGATTAATCTCCAGATGCTTGTCGCTGAAGTAAGCGAAGCAAATCATAGTGATCACGACGAGATGGGTTCAGGATCAGAATTACCAACACACCCTGGACAGGCTTCAGGGGATCCGCCTACTCCGAATGAGCGAGGTAGGGGAGATACCACCAATATGCGGGAATAACCGATAACTAGAAATCAAAACGTCAGACTAGACAAGTGGAATCTCAAGTTTGATGGTGAAAAAGTGAAATCTTCTAGAGCGTGCTGGTCAACAATGGACTTTTTTGGATTTATTTATCTCAAAAATTCGGGAAAAGACGCCCCTAAATGCCTGTGAAATATTTTAAGGCCCATGTTTTTCCATGTATTTTTTTAAGTCAAGTTTACCGCATCAAATTGGTTGTGAATAGAGATGAACAAATTACTTAAATGGTCCATAAGCTTTGATTGATTTAAATTATGATGGAACCTTAGGGGATCTAAGCAATTTTTTGGCATAGGTTTCAATACAATTGAGTACAGACCCTCTAAGATATTTTAAATCAAACAAGAGAGAACGCTATAGTCGGATGCCCCGACTATCAGATACCCGTTACTCAGCTAAAGGGGGCGCGAGGGAGATGGAGATATAAAACTTTGATCGGGCATAACTTTTTAACGAATAGTCCGATTAGAAAAAATTTCTTCAACATTTCGATAGGTATTGATAAACACCAAAAAACTGCACTTTTACTTTTCCAAAATCTTTAAAGGTGTAGGCGCCGGACACCTTTTCTAATCGTTTAAGGCGATTGTGGGCGTTAGAGGGGCCCTCGGCTGGAAACAAACTTGCACTGCATAGGAAGCCCAAGAATATGTGTGGGTAACTCGAACTTTCTAGCTTTTGTAGTTTCCGAGATCTCAGCGCTCATACAGACAGACAGACAGACGGACAGACAGACATGACCAAATCGACTCGGCTAGTGATTCTGATCCATAATATATATACTTTATAGGGTCGGAAATGCTTCCTTCTAGCTGTTACATACTTTTGCACGAATACAATATACCCTTTAACTCTACGAGTACCGGGTATAAACATTAAATGTTGGTATTTTTTCAAACCGCGACTTCACAAAAACCAAAAAGCAGTGTAATCAGCCTGAGAAAAGAGACTCCAAATACTGCTAAAAATTTGAGCCCTTGTTGTTCTGCAAGGAAAGTTCATTTTTGAAAGTAATACTGATAATTGACTCTTAAAAATTATGTTTATGTCCTCATAACATGAGCGCCTTCAAGTCAACTGCAGAGCAGTATTTTTGTATACCGGCGAATTCCTGCGAGTCGAAGAGGACGTTCAGCAAGGCTGGACAAAAAATCAGCGAGCGCAGGAGCTGCCTTAAACTATCAACAGTCGACAAACTGTTGCTTCTAAAAAAAACCATTTAATCAATGATCTCAAATAAAAAACTAAGACTGAAAAAAACATTTTGCTGTTTTTCCAAAAATTGGTTATTAATCGATGGTTTTCATGGTTTTCACAAACATCGATGCAAGCAAACATCGTCGTTTTCCCAGCCCTAATCTCTAGACCATTGAAGAGTGCAAGTATAAGACAAGATTTCACAATTACAAGACGCACAGTAACAAGTATGGAACATTTAACTGGTGACACGGATTTAATTAGCCCATATGTTTTGCCTACAGCTTTGTTTACAAAATCCCAGTTCAAGGTTGTATCAAATAATTATTGGTTTCCATGTACTCAATTGGACGGTTTATAAATCCCCAGTACTTCTCCAGACGGTTTGATAAAAACAAAATAAAGAAATCTATGAACTATCTGCATACTACAATATTTATATTAGGTTGTCAAAAAAGTCTTGCGGTATTTTCGCTAGTTGGCGCTGAAAGCGCGTAGTTCTTGTTTTATTCGTCGCATCTGGTCATAATATACCTTTTTGGAAAGCTCATTTCACGCGCTAACACGTGTTTGATTGATTGTCTTTTCTTTTAAGTCGTTCGTGAGTCATAGCGTCGCAATCATGGAGCAACATAAAGAGAAAATACGGCATATTTTACAGTACTACTACGATAAAGGCAAAGATGCATCTCAAGCCGCCAATAAAATTTGTGCAGCTTATAGACACGATACAGTTTCCATTTCCACCGCACAACGATGGTTTCAACGTTTTCGTTCTGGTGCAGAAGAGGTCAAAGAAGGAAGGCCTGTCGTAGAAAATTGCGATAAAACCGGCATAGTAGTAGCCGTAGCATCGGTCAAGAGCTTGGCTTAAGTCATCAAGCCGTTATAAACCATTTGAAGAAGCTTTAAGTCACTTATGTGTATCCATCAAGCCCTAGTTACCTTTGGGCAAATTTGTCCGAAAAAGGAAATCGCCCGTTATTCTGTGACATCTACGGTTTTGAAGGGTTGGGTTGCAAACCAACCGTCCCCAAAATCGTCGCTGGTCTCTGTGACCTTCACGATTGTGAGGTTTCTGTAAGACCATAATTCGTTTACTCTCTAATGCACAATTTTATCTACTTTTGCCACATATGACCCTTATTGAGCCACTTCAATATTTTTATTTTGAATTAATCGTCACTCCACACACCAGTGTGTGTCGAGGGATAACATTAAAATCCTCAAGTTTGGTAAGAGTTAAATCTTCATTCAAAACAAGATAGAACGCTATAGTCGAGAGCTTCGACTGAATGGCTTTTACACTTTTACAAAATCTGTAAGGATGTGTGTGTTATTTAAGGTCCATTAAGGCGGTTGGGACTTGCGCTAAATGGCAGCTAAGGTATCTAAATCCAAAACCGTAGCTCTCTAGCTCTTATAGGTTCCGAGATCTTAGCTTTCACACGGACAGACAGACGGATAGACGGAAATGGCTAGATCGATTCGGCTGATGATCCTGATCAAGAATATATGTACTTTATAAGGTCGAAAACGTTTACTTCTACCTGTTTCATACTTTCTCACGAATACGTTGTATCTTTTTACTCTAAATATTGCGTGGAATTTCTACAATAAAATCTAAAAGAAAATATTTAGATTCTTGCTTTTGACACTTTTTTGGCATTTCTTTGAAAAAAAATCGTCCAAAAATAAAATATTCGAAATTTTAACGCCAATAGATTGAACATTTTATTATAAAACAAGAGAGAACGTTATAGTCGGGTGCCCCGACTATCAGATACCCTTTACTCAGGTAAAGGGAGTGCGAGGGAGATGGAGATAGAAACTTTGATCACGCATAACTTTTTAACGAATGGTCCGATTTGAAAAATTTCTTCTACATTTCGATAGGTATTGATAAACACAATAAAACTGAATTTTTACTTTTCCGAAATATTTAAATTTTTAAAATCGTATATAAGCGATTGCGGGCGTTAGAGGGGGCGTGGCACCTTTTTAAAACAAACTTGCGCTGCGTAGGAACTCCTAGAATCTGCAGGCAAAACGCCAGTCTTCTAGCTTTTATAGTTTCCGAGATCTCAGCGTTCATACAGACAGACAGACGGACAGACAGACGGACAGACGGACAGACGAACATGGCTATATCGACTCGGCTAGTGATCCTGATCAAGAATATATATACTTTATGGGGTCGGAAACGATTCCTTCTAGCTGTTACATACTTTTCCACGAATAAAAAATACCCTTTTACTCTACGAGTAACGGGTATAACTAGTCGTACGAAATTAAATGTTTTAGATTGGAAAATCTGTGTTATGAGTAAAAATCGAACTTGTTGGCTTTTCCTGTTCACAACGACCAAATAAGAACTTCACTTAAACGGTTATGCGAAATTTTGAATTCTACCGGAGTTGTAGCTTTAACAACCGGGGGTGTCACAGAAAATCAATTCAACCAAACTTCCCCGAATAGCAAATCTCGGTGTCACAGACGTCATTTTTGACGGTTTTTAAATCCCCCGTATTTTGCCGGACGTTTTGATAAAATAAACCAACTTACAAATGTTTGTCAAAAATAAAACTTTATTTAAGACAACTTTACTGAATTTCATGAACTATCTGCATACTACGATTTTTATATTTACTTCAGGTTATATTTTAAAATATGCTTTTTATAAAACCTCTCGAAAAAATTATATAAAAAAACAAGAGAGAACGCTATAGTCGGGTTGGTGTCCCGACTATCTAATACCCGTCACTCAGCTAAAGGGAGTGCGAACGCTGTACTCGGGTTGGTGTCCCGACTATCTATTGGGGCTAAAGGGAGTGCGAGGGAGATAGATATATAAACAATTTTGATTGCGTATAACTTTTTAATGAATGGTCCGATTTGAAAAATGTCTTCTACATTTCGATAGGTATTAATAAACACTATAAAATTGCGTTTATATATTTTTAAAATCTTAAAAGATGTGGCCTCCAGACACATTTGAAAATCGTTTATGGCGATTGTGGGCGTTAGGGGGGCGTGGCACCTCGATGAAACAAACTTGCGCTGCGTAGGAAGCCCAAGAATATGTGTGTGAAATCTCAACCTTCTAGCTTTTATAGTTTCCGAGATCTCAGCGTTCATACAGACAGACAGACGGACAGACAGACGGACAGACAGACGGACAGACAGACGGACAGACAGACGGACAGACGGACATGGCTAGATCGACTCGGCTAGTGATCCTGATCAAGAATATATATACTTTATGGGGTCGGAAACGCTTCCTTCTAGCTGTTACATACTTTTGCACGAATACAATATACCTTTTTACTCTACGAGTAACGGGTATAAATACCATCGGCAATCCGTCCAACCTGACAGTGGTACCAACAACCTTGAACTTTAAAATATAAAATTTTGGAGTAGTTATCGAAATTGTAGTTAAAAATGAAACTTATTTCTGATAAATATTTCATGTTAAAAGAAGTTGTAGTTATTGAGAAATTAATAAAAACATGCCGCCTTTGCAAAAAGGTGGCACACTGTCGTGAAAAAGTAGCAAAAATGACATTTTGCGACCGCTATTTAGATTTTATTTTAGATTCTGAATCAGAATGAATGCCTGCGAATAATGTATGATCTGGTTGGATAGAAAACGATAGAATAATATAAGTATTTTTCCACCATAAAACTGAAATATAAAAAAATAAACTTAAACTTAAAAAAAAATTTTGTTGGTTTAAAAAAAATGTTTTTGTTTTTGAAAGTGGATTAAAAATTGTCTAATGTTACTGGGAAAATAACTTTTGGCTGCTCCCACTGATCACGCGATGCAATTGATAAGACTAAACTTTGTCAACTGACGCTTCCCAGTGCAAACTTGCATGCATTTCTAAAGCCCAACTTTAAAAACCGTAATCTTCCAAAAAAAAATTTAGTTTTGTACCTGTTTTCGTAATAGTTGAACATTTCTCATCGACTTCAAAATTAGTTAAACTTTTGCTAAAAGTTCTCTAGATGGAAAAAAATCTTACACTGTGCATCGCCTTAAAACACCTACAAAAAATGGCTCCCACATCTTTACAGGTTTTCTAAAACTGTAAAAGTAATTTTGTTTGGTTTACGTGAAACACATTTTTTAAATCGGACCACTCATTAAAAATGTATGAGAAAACAATGTATTTTCCGATAGATGGCGCCACTTCATTGGACTGCCTGCTTTGGTGCTTACAAATCTCCATCTCTCTCCCACTCATTTAGCGGAGTAACGGGTATAAAATAGTCGAGGTCTTCTCTTGTTTTGCACTCTCTGGCAGGATATGAAAGCAGCTAAAACTTTTATAGTTGAATTTTAAATCGTACCTTAAATATTTGCGCAGTAACTAGTATTGACAAGAATATATGTAGAAGTTTGACATTATCCATCTATAAAAAATGTAAAATAGAAATAATTATAAGAATCAATTTTCTAATTGTTTACAACTTTTAGTCAAACCCTAATAATATTTAAATATATATAGTTTATGAACTCATTTTACCCGTTACCCGCAGAGTGGAGGTTTACGCCGATGGCTTGGTCGTCGGCGGCGGCGTGGGGGTCAAGACAAGCCGGCGGCGGCGGCGTAGAATTAAAATAGAAACGGCGGCGGCGGCGGCGGCAGCTAAGCCGTCGAATTTGTCGGCGGCCGGCGGCGTACGCAGTAAAAACAATTTTTTTTTAAATAACAGTTTTATTAGTTTTTTCAAATTTTAATTATTTTATTTATTATTACAAAAAAAACTCTTCTTTTTCTGAGAGATCATTGATTACATTTTCCCTACATTATTTAAAAAAAAGTAAACAGAGTTCTTCTGCGAGATAATTATCTTCATTTTTTAAATTTTTAAACTAAAAAATATGAATAAACAAAAGCCTAACTTAAACATTCTTTGCATGTCTCTAAACTAAACAAGAGAGAACGTTATAGTCGGGTTGGTGTCCCGACTATCTAATACCCGTCACTCAGCTAAAGGGAGAGCGAGGGAGATGGATATATAAAATTATTTTGATTGCGCATAATTTTTAATGAATGGTCCGATTTGAAAAATGTCTTCTACATTTCGAAAGGTATTTTTATACACAACAAAATTGCATTTATACTTCTCGGAAATCTTTAAAGGTGTGGGCGCCATTTTAAAATCGTTAGTGGGCGATTATGGGAGTTAGAGGGGGTGTGGCCCTTGGCTGAAACAAACTTGCTCTGCTTAGGAAGCCCAAGAATAGATGTGGGAATCCCAACATTCTAGCTTTTGTAGTTTCCGAGATCTCAGCGTTCATACAAACAGACGGACATGGCTGGATCGGCTAGTGATCCTGATCAAGAATATATAGACTTTATAGGGTCGGAAATGCTTCCTTCTAGCTGTTATATACTTTTGCACGAATACAATATACCCTTTTACTCTACGAGTAACGGGTATAATAATTTTGTTAAACAGTTGTTGGATGTTTTTTTTATCGACCTGTAGTTTCTGAACTACCACTTTATATCCCATGAGATTTCTCAAATTCGACTACACAATCTAAACTTGTCATATTCAGCACGCTTTTTGAAATTCTAAATAAATCTTTCGGCCTAACCACGAGAAGGGTTTTTAGTTACACATACATTTTTACTTGAAGCGTGCCGAATAAATCAAGCTTAGAATGTGTATTAATATAGTCAAATATATAATAAATTTTCGTCACAAAAGTTGATATCAAAATATTTTTATGTTGAAGGTGCGATCGTCACTATTTTTTTACCTCGTCAAGAGGTGTTTATACCCGTTACTCGCAGAGTAAAAGAATATATTGTATTCGTGCAAAAGTATGTAACAGGGAGAAGGAAACGTTTCCGACCCTATAAAGTATATATATTCTTGATCAGGATCACTAGCCGAGTCGATATAGCCATGTCCGTCTGTCCGTCTGTCTGTCTGTTCGTCCGTATGAACGCTGAGATCTCGGAAACTATAAAAGCTAGAGGATTGGTATTTGGCATGAAGATTCTTGGAGTTCCTATGCAGTGCAAGTTTGTTTCAAGAAGGTGCCACGCCCCCTCTAACGCCCACAATCGGTTATATACGATTTTAAAAATTTAAGTATTTCGGAAAAGTAAAAATGCAGTTTTATTATACCCGTTACTCGTAGAGTAAAAGGGTATATTGTATTCGTGCAAAAGTATGTAACAGCTAGAATGAAGCGTTTCCGACCCTATAAAGTATATATATTCTTGATCAGGGTCACTAGCCGAGTCGATATAGCCATGTCCGTCTGTCCGTCTGTCTGTCCGTCTGTCCGTCTGTCTATCTGTCCGTATGAACGCTGAGATCTTGGAAACTATAAAAGCTAGAAGATTGGCGTTTTGCATGCAGATTCTAGGAGTTCCTACGCAGCGCAAGTTTGTTTCAAAACGCCCACAATCGCTTATATACGATTTTTAAAATTTCAATATTTCGGAAAAGTAAAAATTCAGTTTTATTGTGTTTATCAATTCCTATCGAAATGTAGAAGAAATTTTTCAAATCGGAACATTCGTTAAAAAGTTATGCGTGTTCAAAGTTTCTATCTCCATCTCTCTCGCACTCCCTTTACCTGAGTAACGGGTATCTGATTGTCGGGGCACCCGACTATAGCGTTCTCTCTTGTTGTGTTTATCAATACCTATCGAAATGTAGAAGAAATTTTTCAAATCGGACCATTCGTTAAAAAGTTATGCGTGATCAAAGTTTCTATCTCCATCCATATGCGACTGTAGTCGTAGCTGCTGAGTCCTAGCCTGCACTGTCCCTAAAAGACAGTGGCCCGTGAGGGCATTAATTAAGGTGGAAATGTCTGCCCTGTTACATTGTAAGAGGGTTTTGGTTCTTTTCGGATTATAGTTACCCCAGGTAAGCCTGGAGGTGTGGCATGTTGAGATCGTATTCCAACGGTTGTTGGAGAGGGTATACAATCTTTGCTTGTGGAGAAGCTTACAGGTAGCTATGGGCATGCCCACCGTGTCCTTATCGCGAAGGATGTCGGTGGTTGTCCCTTGACTTGCCAGTTCGTCCGCTATGCAGTTGCCTTCAATGTTACGTTGTCCAGGCACCCAAATGAGGCTGATTCTGAGATGAGTGGCCATTTCGTTCAGAGATTTGCGGCATTCAGAGATAGTAAGTGAGTTAGTTGAGTAGGAGTCGAGGGCCCTGAGGGCTGCTTGACTGTCCGAAAAGATGAAGATGTCTGTGTTGCTGTGTTTTGTTGTATCCAGGTAAGACATGGCTTCCTGGATTGCCATCACTTCCGCTTGGAAGACACTACAGTGATCTGGTAGTCGAAAAGAGACTTTTATGTCTAGTTCTTGGAGCCATCCGTGTATATATTGACGGCGTTCTCGATCTGGTAAGGGAGGTGGTCCCATTCTGTGCGGGTGGGTATGAGAACCTTGTATCTTTTTTTGGAAGTTGACTATGGGTGGGACGTAGTCTGCTCTGTGTGGTATATAACGCTGGTTTGTAAGTATAATGGAGTGACCTGATGAGCCTGTTGACCAGGCCGACGCTTCGCGAAGCCTCAGCGCCGTTGCTGATGCCCAGCTTTTGGCAAGCAGGTCTAGAGGTTGTAGGTCAAGAATTGTATTCAATGCTTCAGTGGCGGTTGTGCGAAGCGCCCCACTTATGCAGAGTTCTGCGCTTCGTTGGATCTTGTGCAGATTCTTTAGGTTGCAATTCTTTTCTAGGGAGTGCCACCAGACGATGTTTCCATAGAGGAGAATGTGTCTGACTATTGCAGTGTATAGCCAGTGAACTATTACGGGAGCGAAGCCCCACTTTCTACCTATAGCTTTTTTACAAGCAAAGAGTGCTATGGACGCTTTGCGTGTGCGGTCCGCGATGTTCTCTGCCCAGAGGAGTTTCTTGTCTAGGATGACGCCTAAATACTTTGCTTGGTTGCTAAGAGTAAGGCGAGTTTGGTGTAGTTTTGGGAGAGTTAGACTTGGTATCTTATACTTCCTTGTAAATAGAACTAATTCTGTCTTTTCCGGGTTGACACCCAGTCCGCAGCGCACTGTCCACCTTGAGAGCGTGGATAGGGCTGTCTCCATCAGGTTGCGTTTGAGGAAATTTTCCTTGCACTAGGATAACCACGTCGTCCGCATAGGCCGCCACTTTTGTTCCCGCTTCCTCTAGAAGTGATAGAAGTTTATTAACAACTATAACCCATAGCAGAGGGGAACGTACACCGCCTTGCGGTGTTCCTCTACTATAGTTCCTAGTCGATTGTGCTGATCCCATAGTGGAGTACACTACCCTACTGGTGAGTATGGTGTGAATGAGTCCCACTATAGGACGCTCAATGCCTAGTTCCGTCATAGCGCCAGTGATAGCCGTTGGGGTGACATTGTTGAAAGCGCCTTCTATGTCTAGGAAGGCTGCCAGGGAGTATTCCTTGTTATGGAACCCTCTCTCTATATAAGATACTAGGGAGTGTAGGGCAGTATCTGTTGATCTGCCTTTACGGTACGCATGTTGTGCATTGGAGAGTAAACTGGGATTGGTAGTTAGTCTGATGTGTGTGTCAATTAGCCTTTCCAGGGTCTTTAAGGCTTATTGGACGGAAGTCCTTTGGAGAGGTGTGAGAGGGCTTGCCGGCCTTTGGTATAAACATTACTTTAATGTCCAGCCATCTGGATGGTATGTAATTCAGAGCCAGACAGCCGTGGAATATGACCGTCAGCCATGGAAGGGTAGTATCTATTGACCTTTGTAGTTGTGCCGGGAAAAAGCCGTCAGGGCCAGGTGATTTGAAGGGCTTAAAGAGGTTAATCGCCCATTTGATGCGTTAAGGGTTTGAAATGTTGTCTATGCTGTGATCGTCGAGGTTCTCCACTGCTTGCGTGTTATTAGGGAAGTGGGTGTCTAGCAGGAGTTCTAAAGTTTCCTGGCTGTTTCCCGTCCAGGTGTCTTCATAGGTTTTTAGGTATCCAACGGTTACTGGAGATTTTGCTAAAATTCTTCTGAACCTGGACGCTTCCGCTGTAGATTCTATGCTACTGCAGAAGTTGGCCCATTCTCTTCGCTTTGATATTCTAATTTCCTTTTTGTAGTGGCTTAGCTTCGTACGGTACGTGTTCCAGGAAGCATCGCTGTTGCTATATTTAGCTCTGTTAAAATGACTTCTGCAGTCGCTTTTAAGGGCCGCCAGGGTAGTGTTCCACCAAGGCGGTTTGTGTTTTGTTTTGACTGTTCTGCTTGGGCAGGCCTTTTTAATGGCCTCACCACAGATGTCAGTGAAAGTATTGACTAGGTTTTCTAATTCATGACTGTCGAGTACGTGAGTCGGTGGAGTATTTAGGTTTCTATCAAGGAGTTTTTTGTATCTGTGCAGTCAGGTGGTGGTCCTGGGTTTTCGTCCAGCACTTTCAAGGCCACCGTCGCAAGTGCCCGTCTAACCTGACCCCACTGGTTCCTTGGGATCCTGCCGCCTTCATCGTTCTGGTCGATGACGCCGATGATCTTCCGATCCTTCACCACTTCGGCAAAGGATCTAGACCACGTGCCGCGGCTGGTTGTCTTGGCCTTCTTGCTCGCTGGTTGAGCCACTTCGATCGACCTCTCCCGCTTGTTGCTGTCGCTTCGTATCTTTGCGGGGTCGAAGTCTGGAATTACTGCCTTTGCCCAGGCTATTTCCTCCTGGATCTTTTGGTAGTCCTCCTTGGAAGTCTGATCCTTCCGTATGGGGTTAGTGGCCAGACGTTTTTAGATGCGGTATGCCTTCTTTCGTTCCAGTGGTCTTGGCCCTGGTACTTACCACAAGGTCAGCCCTTGCACCTCCCTCCGGTTGGTTTGGCTGGTGAGCCGCCCCAGCGTTGGTGGGTGTTTTGGTCTGGCCCTTGTGGTTCGTGGGGGCTGCCTGGCTGCGTGGTCCGCTGGCCTTGGCTTTTGAAACAAAGGGCGACAACACTACTACTATTTTGACCGCAGCTGTATACTTTTATGTTTTTTGACTATGTTTTTATACCCGTTACTCGTAGAGTAAAAGGGTATATTGTATTCGTGCAAAAGTATGTAACAGCTAGAAGGAAGCGTTTCCGACCCCATAAAGTATATATATTCTTGATCAGGATCACTAGCCGAGTCGATCCGGGGTGCTGCGGAGTTTCTCACGATTTAATTGACTGGCGCGCGCGAATCCTCAGGAGTAATTACCATTCCTTCTCCTAGATATCTGCTCACGTACCCCTCCTTTTGCATTCCGTCGGCGACGCTGCCGCTGCGCTTCAGCTTTTTTCCAGGCAGAGTTATTTCCGCTTGCTCGAAAACACCGATCGAGTTGGATGCAATTTGGTTCGATCGTGCGTTGAAAGCTTGGGTGTGTGCAGGTGTTCGCACTGTTCGACGGTGCAGATGCTGATATTTCGCGAGTGTGAGAGCGTTGAGTTGCGTGTGGATGCTGATGAGTGGATGATGAGAGCGTGTTGGAATGGTTCGAAGCAGAGAGCGAGAGCGAGAGTGTTCGATCGTTGAGTTGCGTGTGGATGCTGATGAGTGGATGATGAGAGCGTTGAGTCCCGTGTGGATGCTGATGAGTGGGTGATGAGAGCGTGTTGGAACGAGAACGAAGCAGAGAGCGAGAGTGTTCGATGGTGGGTTCTGTGTGGATGCTGATGAGTGTGTGCGCGTGTTGGAACTGCGTGCAGATGCTGATGTGCATTGAAATGCGTGTGTGTGTGTGAGCGTTTCAAATGCTGATGAGTGGGTGATGAGAGCGTTGAGTTCCGTGTGGATGCTGATGAGTGGATGATAAGAGCGTCTTGAAACGAGAGCGAGGGTGTGGATGCTGGCGGGGTTGGGTATGTTGGCTATTAAAAGGCTAAACTAATAATAAACTCTTCATGAGTCTTACATGGCTATAAAAATATTCCTACATGACTACAAAAATTCCTATATGTCTACAAAAATTAGTCGGCCATTGTGGGGGCCGCTTTACGGTTCCTCACAGAGGGAAATAAAACGAAGTAGAATGAATCCTCCTTAAAAGCAAGCTGGTCCAAGCAATAAAAGGCCACACACAGCGAGTTCACCTCCAGAGCCTACAAACAATCAGGCAGTAACAAATACCACAATGTTAAATGTAGGAGAATTAAAAAAACAAATTGTAAATTATGAATTGAATCCATTAAAAGACGAGATTTTGAAATTTGAAACTGCAGTTATCTAATTAAAAAAAAAGTTTGAATATTATTAGATAGAAGTTATTGATCTAAATATCAAATGTGAAACATCGTATGAGATCATCAAATCTGTAAGGGAATATAGAGAGGAAGATAAGTATGTCAGGTGAAATAGCTATGGGGTAATATGCCAGAGGCAGCGATAGGTTTTATTCTGCCTTGTCAATTTTAAGAAATAAAACAAGAGAGAACGCTATAGTCGGGTTGGTGTCCCGACTATCTAATACCCGTCACTCAGCTAAAGGGAGTGCGAACGCTGTACTCGGGTTGGTGTCCCGACTAATAATCGTAACTTAGCTAAAGGGAGTGCGAGGGAGATAGATATATAGACAATTTTTATTGCGGATAACTTTTTAATGAATGATCCGATTTGAAAAATGTCTTCTACATTTCGATAGGTATTAATAAACACTATAAAATTGCGTTTATATATTTTTAAAATCTTAAAAGATGTCGCCTCCAGACACATTTGAAAATCGTTTATGGCGATTGTGGGCGTTAGGGGGGGCGTGGCACCTCGATGAAACAAACTTGCGCTGCGTAGGAAGCCCAAGAATATGTGTGTGAAATCTCAATCTTCTAGCTTTTATAGTTTCCGAGATCTCAGCGTTCATACAGACGGACAGACAGACAGACGGACATGGCTAGATCGACTCGGCTAGTGATCCTGATCAAGAATATATATACTTTATGGGGTCGGAAACGCTTCCTTCTAGCTGTTACATACTTTTGCACGAATACAATATACCCTTTTACTCCACGAGTAACGGGTATAATTACAGTAATGGCAAATTATGCCTTAACACATAACGGTACAGTTTTAAATTTCGATGCCATAATGGACAGACTTGACTTTGTATTTAGTGACAAACGTCCTATCCATATTATTGAACAAGAATTGAGTGTATCAAGCCAGGGTAAATTATCCATAATGGATTACTACGGAACAGTTAATAGAAAGTTAACTCTAATAATTAACAAAACTATTATGACTTAGATATATGCCAATAACATCGGAAATGACCGAAAAACATAGGAAGACCGCCCTCAGAGTTTTTATAACAGGCCAATTTTCTGACACAATATTTTCAATGAATCCACAAGACTAACCAAACGCAATGGTAATAGTTCAGGAATTAGAAAGTAACGATATGAGGGCCCATTTCGCTAATGGCTTCTCAACTACACAGAGAAAAACAAGAGAGAACGCTATAGTCGGGTGCCCCGACAATCAGATACCCGTTACTCAGGTAAAGGGTGTGCGAGGGAGATGGAGATAGAAACTTTGAACACGCATAACTTTTTAACGAATGGTCCGATTTGAAAAATTTCGATAGGTATTGATAAACACAATAAAACTGAATTTTTACTTTTCCGAAATATTGAAATTTTTAAAATCGTATATAAGCGATTGTGGGCGTTAGAGGGGGCGTGGCACCTTTTTGAAACAAACTTGCGCTGCGTAGGAACTCATAGAATCTGCAGGCAAAATGCCAATCTTCTAGCTTTTATAGTTTCCGAGATCTCAGCGTTCATACAGACAGACAGACGGACAGACAGACGGACAGACAGACGGGCAGACAGACGGACAGACTGACATGGCTATATCGACTCGGCTAGTGATCCTGATCAAGAATATATATACTTTATGGGGTCGGAAACGCTTCCTTCTAGCTGTTACATACTTTTGCACGAATACAATATACCCTTTTACTCTACGAGTAACGGGTATAACTAGCGAGCCGAATTCAAGTGGAAACGTTCATATATATTTGAGTAATAAACCTAGACAGCTAAACAATAACTATAATAACCAAAAGAATAATAATAATAATTTAAGATTTAACCAAGAAAATAATAATTATAATTAAAATAATAAAAACAAAAAATATAAATAGAAAACAGAAATTATAATTAGAATCAGGGCAGATATAATAAAAACTAGCAAAATCATTGGAACTCGTATAGACCACAACAAAATAAACCAGAGCCAATGGATGTAGAGAAATCTATTCAGGTTCAAAATAGGGCCAATACCGGTTACAATTAAGGTTATAATAATTACCAAAATAATAATTATTATCAAAATAAATGGAACCAAAATAAAATAAGAGACAACGCTATAGTCGCGTTTGGGTCCCGACTATCTAATACCCGTCACTCAGCTAAAGGGAGTGCGAGGGAGATGGTTATGTAAATTTTTTTTTGATTGCGCATAACTTTTTAATGAATGGTCCGATTTGAAAAACATTTCGATAGGTATAAATATACACAACAAAATTGCATTTATACTTCTCGGAAATCTGTAAAGGTGTGGGCGCCAGACACATTTTAAAATCGTTAGTGGGCGATTGTGGGCGTTAGAGGGGGCGTGGCGCTCGGCTAAAATAAACTTGCGCTGCGTAGGAAGCCCAAAAATGTGTGTGGGAAATCTCAACCTTCTAGCTTTTGTAGTTTCCGAGATCTCAGCGTTCATACGGACGGACAGACAGACGGACAGACAGACATGGCTATATCGACTCGGCTAGTGACCCTGATCAAGAATATATATACTTTATAATACGATTCCTTCTAGCTGTTACATACTTTTGCACGAATACAATATACCCTTTTACTCTACGAGTTACTCGTAGAGTAAAAAAAAAGCTAGAAGGTTGAGATTTCACACACATTTTCTTGGGCTTCCTACGCAGCGCAAGTTTATTTTAAAAAGGCGCCACGTCCCCTCTAACGCCCACTAACAATTTAAAATGTGTCTGGCGCCCACACCTTTAAAGATTTCCGAGAAGTATAAATGTAATTTGGTTGTGTATATTTAGACCTATCCAAATGTAGAAGACATTTTCAAATTGGACCATTCATTAAAAAGTTATTCGCAATCAAAAAAATTTTATATATCCATCTCTCATACTCTCTTTAGCTGAGTAACGGGTATTAGATAGTCGGGACACAAACCCGACTGTAGCGTTCTCTCTTGTTTTTCATACAATAATAACCGAAAAAAAAATAATAATTTCTCTTTTATGGCTACTGGTATAGGTAGATAAACAAAACAAGAATGAACATAGAGGCAGTTATTAATACCTATTTTAGGGATCCAAATTTTAGTGAATGAATAATAGCACTGGTATCAACGACTCCAATTACTCTCTATGAGTTAAAAAATTTGTATATATGTCAACACATAATTTGGAAATCGCACCACTAATACATTGCTCTAATATACAAACAATTCCAAGCGATCATGACATATTAGGTAGAAGTAGCACTTTCCATAATGTAGCATTTCAGTAGTATACAAAAATTATTTATATCCATTTTATAATGAAATGGAGTGAATTATATAAGGATCTAAATAAATTAAGAAGCGATTTCGATAAATCATATAAATAAAACAAAAACACCTCTTAACGAGGTATAAAAATAGTGACGATCGCACCTTCAACGTACAAAAGTTCTGATATCAACTTTTGTGTCGAAAAATGATGCGACTATATAAGTATGCTACCAAAAAAATCGTTAGAGCCGTTTTTGAGAAAAACAAAAAAAGCTTAAAAAAAGGTAAAAAATTTTGTTTTGTGCATATCTTTAAAAAATATTACATTTACACAAATTACACATAGACGGCGCTTAAAGCATTTTAAAATAACTAGCCACATACAAAAAGGCCATCAGAAAAGAGAAGAGAACTGCGTGGCAGAACTTCTGCTCGGATATTGAAAAGACAACTGATGCCGCAAGGCTCAGAAAAATACTTTCTAAGACAGCCGTATCCTTGGGCTATCTCCAAAAGGCTGACGGATCATGGTCGGACTCTAGTGAAGAATCCCTAAACCTACTCCTAGACGCTCACTTCCCAGGGAGCCTGCAAACAGGACATCCCCCAGGAAGACACACTGGAGAAGGAATAAACTTAAATCTCCTACTATCAGACCGTTATATAAACTGGTCCATTCATAGTTTTAAACCGTACAAATCGCCGGGACCGGACAATATAACACCGGCACATATTCAGCAAGCAGGACAGCTAGCTATAAACTGGCTGAGAAAAATTGTCCAGACCATTCTTGCAGTAGGAGAACTACCTACAGCGTGGCGGGAAACGAAAGTCGTTTTCATCCCTAAGGCAGGGAAGGCCACCCATACTACAGCGAAGGATTTTCGACCGATAAGTCTGACATCATTCCTGCTAAAAATCTTAGAAAGACTGATAGGTCTTCACATCAGAGACATCATTGACCCGACGCGGATATCAGAGGCGCAACACGCATACACCAAAGGTAAATCGACCGAATCGGCGCTACACTTGGTAGTAAGCAACATCGAAAAATCACTCAGTATACAAGAATACACCCTGATCGCCTTCCTTGACATAGAAGGAGCTTTCAACAACGTGCTTCCCACGGCAATAACAGAATCCCTCACTGAACTAGGGGTTGAGCCACCGCTGGTGGGGCTGATCCACAAATTGCTGATAAGCAGACTGGTCACGGCCACACTAGGGACCTCGACCCAGACTAGACTAGTGAACAGAGGCACTCCGCAAGGAGGTGTACTATCACCCCTTTTATGGAATATCGCGGTAAATAAACTACTGCGAATTCTTGAAGGAGGAGGCTGTAAGATAGTGGCATACGCAGACGATGTCGCTATCATCTTTAATGGTAAGTATCCACAAACGCTATGCGATCTTATGACAGCAAAACTTAAAACACTATCGGAATGGACTACAAAAAGCGGACTTGGCGTAAATCCCTCAAAAACGGAACTAGTCCTTTTCACAAATAGATACAAAATCCCAAAACTCAACCCACCCACTTTAAACAACTGTAATCTCTCTTTTAGCGAGCACGCAAGATACTTGGGGTTAGTATTAGATAAGCGTCTTAAATGGGGCTTAAACAACCAAGAGAGAACCAAGAAAGCGACCATTGCACTTTACTCTTGTAAAAAAGCAATCGGGCTAAGATGGGGTATGTCCCCTAAAATCGTCAATTGGATATACACAGCGGTAGTCAAGCCAATCCTACTATATGGGGTGGCTCTGTGGTGGACCGCTTTACACAAACAATGTATCTTAACTCCCCTTAACAAAGTACAGCGTATGGCGGCTTTGTGTATTAGTGGAGCCCTTCGAACTACCCCAAACGAAGCGCTGAATGCGATCTTGAACCTCCAGAGCCTGGACTTAGCAGGCATGGAAAGGGCGAAATCGGCAGCCATTCGACTAAGGGATACGGGGCAATGGAAATCCCAACTGTATGGTCACGCTAAGATTCTTCAGCATGACAATTTGATCCCGCCAAAAACGGATCTATGTAAAACCCGTGAATACAGTCACACGCCCTTCGAAGCTCTGATCCCAGGCAGGGAAGCATGGGATCGGGGCCGACCGGGCGCAATAGACGCAATCTGTTTATATACAGACGGCTCCAAACTCGACGGACATGTAGGAGGAGGCATATACTCCGAGCAATTAGAGATCAGGCAGTCATTCAGACTTCCTGACCACTGCAGTGTTTTCCAAGCGGAAGTGTATGCTATAATGGAAGCACTCGTCTGTTTAAGGGGCCTAAACACCCAGAACAGACACATAAACATATACAGTGATAGCCAAGCGGCTATTAAATCAATCTACTCGACGAATACAAACTCCCGAACAATAGCAGACTGTCGCAAATCTCTTCACGAGATGGCTAGTCAGTTTACTGTCAGCCTTATATGGGTTCCGGGTCACCGGGATATCGTAGGCAACTGTATAGCAGACGAGCTAGCCAGGCAAGGCACCACCATACCTCTCCTTCCAGGAAAGGAGAATGTTAGAATGCCTATGGCTACCTGCAAGCTAATTATTAACAACCATTTCTGCAAATTAGCCAATGCCAATTGGCAAAACACACCGCAGTGCCGAATCTCTCACCAGACATGGCCTGCAATAAACAATAAGAAAACATCAGAACTACTTAATTTCAGCCGCACTGAGTGCGGCATGCTAATTCGAGTACTCACAGGCCACTGGCATGTTGGCGCACACGCCGGCAGGCTAAAAGCCCCAAAAAATGATTTCTGTAGAAGCTGCAGGGATGAGGAAGAAGAGGAAACGGTGGAACACCTACTCTGTTCATGCCCAGCCCTATGCGGGCTCAGACTGAAACACTTAGGATATTCTTTCATAAATGACCTGACCGAAATATCGCAGATTAATCTGAAGAGTCTAAGCTCTTTTATTAAATCCTCCGGATGGGGGACTTGCTGATCGACCAACCTACAGGCTGACTCTTAATGGATAGGGGACCCAAAAATAGAGATCATACGGTATCACAATGGACCCACAGAGGTCTAAGTGTGCCAGGCTATAGCCTGGCAGCCGTCCTAACCTAACCTAACCTACCTTTCAAACGAGATACAGCACAAGTCTGTATCTTCAGTAGTTTAGAAGTTACGGCCTTCCGTATTTTAGCTATTTATAGCTGTTTTCCCGCTAAACTAGCGGGTTTTTCCAAAAGTGGTAGAACTAAAGTTTCTTATATCGAGCTGTTGAACATCATATCAAATTTTCAGGACTTTTAAACCATGTTTTGGGACACACAGACAAACTGACAAACAGAATTAAATTTTCATTTTGACTAGGCCCCCGCACTTTTCTGATATGACCCCTCATATTAAACGCATTTTCAGTAGGATTACAACTAACGTAGTGCGAGGGGCCAATTATCCCCAGCGGCCCCAACAGATCCAAATTTCTAAATTTTAACTTTTACACTTTCACCGCTCTCTCTCCCAAACCAATTGATTTTCTTGGGGTCTTGGTATGCTATCCTTAAAGTTTTAGCAATACCTTTAATTTGGTGTATTACTCATTACGATCGGACTATCACAGCAGATTTTCAATAGTAGTAGTCGCCTTCGCACTCTCTCCTTGTGCGTTTCGTCACTACATGGACTGCCGTCCATAGTGATTGTTAATGCAAAATAGATCAATACAACCAACCACTATAAATAAACATGCAGAAATATTAGTAACTCGCTTCAACAGTGCGCATATACAAATACTAATAATATCGACTAGATAAAAATCGTTGGTCTGAAGTAACAAAATTTCTGACCAGACTTCGATCGAACTTAAACTATAAAAGAAAAGTATAATTTAAATTTAATAAATTTCATAAACAACCAGCAATACTAAACACCCCTTTGAAAGAAACTGGGGACGAATTGGAATTATCAGATCCACCAGAAGTCGACCCAGTACAGGTAGAAGAATCTGAGTTTGACAGCCCAGAAGTAGAAGAGAAAGATTTGAATAATTGTACAATTCCAGCTGTACTTTTTCAATCTGAATTATCAGGTCAGGAACCAGCTGATTCCGATTGCGAAATCGGACAATACCAAATATTAATAATGCCGGATATTAAGGATGCTATCCCAGAATTCTACGGACAAAAAATCAACATTCAAAGATTTATCACAGCCTTGAAATTAGTACACCTAACCAAAGGCACATTTGAAGAGATAGCTGTTGAAGTCATAAAATCAAAAATAGTGGGGTCAACTTTGTACAAAGTCCAAAATGAATTTACTATAAACGGAATTATAAAAAATTACAAGACACAATTATCGGCAAAACATCCGATGTAGTCAATCAAAAATGGGAAAAACTAATCAAAGAGGAAAAACAGCTGAAAAATTCACAACTGAAGTTGACAACTAACGAAAGGTATTTGAAGCTTGGTATATTGATGATTACCCGCTGAACACGCAGACAAATTCAGCAACAAGGAGGCTGTAAACGCAATGGTCAAAAATTGTGAGCATGTCCAACTCAAAATAATCCTTAAGGCAGGCAACTTCTCATCAATTAATGAGGCTGTCACCAAGTACGTACAATGTAGTACTGAAATGACGGGTAATGCCAACGCAATACTATTTGCAAGAGGACACGCCTATAGAGGTAACAACTTCAGAGGTAACTACCGTGGTAGAGGTAGAGGAAATATAACGGCTACAACCGAAATAGCGGTTTCAACTAAAATAATGGTTATAATCGAAACTATAATAATCAGACCAATAACAATAATAGAGGTCGTGGAAATTATAGACGAAACAACAATAATCAAAATACCAATAACCAAAATGGTAAGTACAACTTAAATGTTTTATCAGCATAATCGATTAATTTGGTTACGAGTAGACTCAAGAAAAAGGAGCAATTAATCCCGGGTATCCGAGAGCTTCCGATGATTGGAAGAGGTTTCAGAAGATCGACAAGACGACCGCAAAGTGTCTTTTATGCAACAAACTATGTAAAACTAGCGACAATACATCGAACCTAAGGGATCATCTCAAAAGTCTGCATGCTTACTGCTAAGATCAGTCTTTGCTTCAGCCGGAAATAAGCGAGAGTACCACCACCTCGTACTATGAGCAGGAATCTCCCCGGAAGCATGAAATTGACATGAAATTGAAATGCTGTGATGCACTTAATTGTATCAGACATGCAACCTTTTCGGATTGTAGAAGAACCCGGATTTAAAAATTGGTGAGCATTTTGGACACGAAATACAAATTGCCTAGCAGAACCTCCTTGCAAAACGTCTGCCCAATGACTTCATATGAAAAATGCAAGGAACGTCTTAAAAATCTTCTCAATAACGTCAGACGGTTGGACATCAAGGGCCAATGTTAATTATTTAACCGTTACTTGCCATTTTATCTTAAAGGACAAACTAAGGTCAGTAGTTTTATCCACTTGCTCATTGATTAATGACACCAATCATTCGGGTCAAAATATTGCAGATTACTTGAAGTACTTGATGAGTGCAAAATTCGGGAGAAGGTAGTAGCCGTTGTTACTGATAATGCTCAGAGCATGAAAAAGGCTTGTACGATTTTGCAGAAATTCAATTTGTCATGTTGTGCTCATACCCTGAAGTTAGTTATGCAATCCCCGAAGGACATTATTATTAAATGCAATAATGCATTGCAATAATGCAATCCACGAAAGATGCTATTTTGAAAGCTTCTTCTTTGTACCCGCAAATCACCGGAACCGCTTAACGCTGAGGAAATTGAGTTATTAGAAGACATTGAAGATTTATTTAGCCAAGTGGACGATGCCACAATAAAAATATCTGCTAATGATTCTGTGACAATTTCATTAATATTGCCTATAACGTATGGTCTTCTGAAAAATATAAAGGAGTCTTGTCGGAATATGAAAACATTAGAGGGCACTTTTATAGGAGAATATTTGCTGGAGCGTCTTTTTCATAGTTTAAAATCATATGAGGAAATGCCATTATTAAAAAAAGCTACTCTTTTAGATCCGCGCTTTAAAAAAGAAGTCTTCAAATCCTTATCGATCGCCAATGAAGCAGCAGCAGAGCTTAAACGTGAAGTGGAACTAATCGAAAAAGGAACGCATGAGGTATCTTCTAGCAATTTGTCATCGCCTTAGTCACCAACCCTCTTAGGAAAGCGTGATATATTAGGTTATCAAAAAGTCTTGTTCATAAAATTGGTCACAATAATGCGATTCAAGTCAACTTCATAATGCCCGTCTAAAAGAAGCTCGCTTCCCTATTGTCGAAAAAATCGGAGAGCCAATTTTCACAGGACTCTCTTGTGGCCAACTTCAGACTACCAAGCGCGTTCGCCATGGACAGAAACAGGTGGTAATCACTTGGTGCGAGATCCGGACTATGCGGTGGATGCAAAAGAACCTCCCATCCGAGCTCCCGGAGCTTCTGGCGCGTCACTAAAGCTGTGTGTGGCCTGGCGTTGTCCTGGTGGAAGACAATTCGGCCTCTGTTGATCAAAGATGGCCTCTTCTGCATGAGTGGTGCTTTCAAGCGGTCCAGTTGTTGGCAGTACAGGTCCGAATTGAGCGTTTGGCCATAGGGGAGCAGCTCATAGTGGATTATTCCCTGCCAATCCCGCCAAACACACAGAAGAACCTTTCTGGCCGTCAATACAAGGTTGGCTACCGTCTGGGCCCCTTCACCGCTTTTCGACCACGACCGTTTGCGCCTTACGTTATCGAAAGTGACCCACTTTTCATCGCCAGTCACCATACGCTTCAAGAACGGGTCGGTTTTGTTGCGATTTAGAAGCTATTTGCATGCGTCGATACGGTCAAAGATGTTTTTTTACGTCAATTCGTATGGCACCCATACATCGAGCTTCTTAGTGACTCCAAGCTTCTTCAAATGGTTTATAACGGTTTGATGACTCATGCCCAGCTCTTGACCGATGCTACGGCTGCTACTATGCAGGTCTCTTTCAACCAATTCAGCGATTTTATCGCAATTTTCGACGACAGGCCTTCCGGAGCGTGGCGCGTCTTCGAACACCTCTACACCAGATCGAAAACGTTGAAACAATCGTTGTGCGGTGGAAATGGAAACTGTATCGGGTCCATAAACTGCACAAATTTTATTGGCGGCTTGAGATGCATTTTTGCATTTATCGTAGTAGTACTGTAAAATATGCCGTATTTTCTCTTTATTTTGCTCCATGATTGCGACGCTATAACTCACGAACGACTTAAAAGAAAAGACAATCAATCAAACACGCGTTAGCGCGTGAAATGAGCTTTTCAAAAAGGTATAGTATGACCAGATGCGAACAACAACTACGCGCTTTCAGCGCCAACTAGCGAAAATACCGCAAGGCATTTTTTGACAACCTAATATAAAAGAGTATCCACTGTTAATGGATATTCAATAATAAAATATTATCACATGATAACTATATTTGATACGCGATATACATTTTATGAAATAGAAGGTTTAGACTCAGACTTACTAGTAGGGTATAATCTATTAAAGAAGATCGGAGCTGTGATTGATACAGCTAAAGGAATCATAAAATATATTGGAAAGGAAGAAAAATTAAATTATGATAACGGAAATATTTTAAATCAACATTCCTTGTCCGAAGAAAACACCATTCTTCCGTTAAAGGAATTTATTTTAAATCAAGAGAGAACGCTATAGTCGAGTGTCTCGACTATTAGACACCCGTTACTCAGCTAAACAACTTAATAGAAATATGCCTTCTTACATATATGTTTTTCGCCGCTCAAATTAGCTCCCGATTTATAAGTTAAAATCGGTATCCAGGGAACATCACGTGGAGGCCTTCTAGAACTTTCAATTCTGCCTTGAACATATACCGTCTCTCTCTCGCGCAGGTGAATGCACTTGTGAAAAACGAATACGAGCATAAAAAAAACAAAATGCGCGCCCCATTTCAAATAATTTAGATTTTGCATTAACATAATGTGAATTAGTGTTACCACAGGAAAAAGGGACAAAAAGTTAAAATTAAAATTTGCATTCGGCGACCTCTTATAGCTGGCAGCTTTCAAGCGCGAGCATCGGGACCAGCGCTGTTTATAGCAGGCAGCTTTCCAGCACTAGCATTGGCACCAGCGTTTTCGTAGTGCAGGCAGCGTTTGTCCAGCACCAGCAGCTGTGTTAAGCACTATTTATGTTTTTGAGTGCAATAAATGGACTAGAAACATTAAACATACATACTTATATTGGCTAAGCACATACATTCTTAAAGAGTATTATGTATATTAGAGTCTAAATGTTTGCACAACACGAGTAACGGGTATAGCGAATAGCTTTGTTTGAAAGAAGATATATTTGCCGGGCAATTGCAACTGTGTTTTTTTTTTTTTTTTTTTTATTAACAAATTTGGGTACAAATAACAGGGGTTGGGATGTGGGTGGGGTATGGGTTGGGTGAGGTGTCCAGTCCCGCGGAACCGCCGCTAGGCATTACTTCACGGGACAGGAAGGGGGTCAATTATCCATTAACTGGAGTTCTGGCCCTTTCTCGGCGACGGAGCTCCTTCATGATGATGGCGTCCGTATTTGCCGCCGCTTTCCATGCAGTCTCGCTCGATATCATGCGCTTTACCAGCGTGTCTGGCGACAGGTCCTGGATGTCCTCTTCTAGGCTGCGCCTTTCTCTGCAGAAGAGTGGGCACCTGAAAAAGGAGTGCTCAGCGTCTTCTATTTCCCCGTCCTTGCAGTACTCGCAGAGTGGGTCGTCCGCATGCCCGAACCGATTGCTTTAAAGCAACCATGTCCAGTGAGCACTTGGCTTAGGTAGAAATCTACCTGGCCGTGTTTTCTACGAGTCCATGCGTCTATACTTGGGATGAGCCTCCGAGTCCAGCGGCCCGTGCTGGCGCTATCCCACCTTCGTTGCCAGCTCTCGATGGTTGGGCATCGCTGTTCCCGTGCGACTGAGTTTCCGGGTTGTCTCTCGTCGGCTTGCAGGTCCAGTGGTATCATGCCGTATAATTCCAGCGCCGCTTCCTCTGACACTGTGCGGAAGCAACTGGACACCCTGAGGGCGCATTGCCTATAGCTTCATAGCTGGTGCCCATATGCTTGATCCGTAGAGTATCACTGAGGATACAACACTTGCTATAAGCTTCTTGCTTCGCTGTCTCGGCCCTGACGTGTTTGCCATCATTCTGCTGATAGCACCTGTGGTTCTTGCAGTTTTTTCTCCGACATATTGCAGGTGGGCTTTAAATGTCAGCCAATCATCGAGCATGATGCCCAGGTATTTTATGGGCCTTCCAGAAAGGATTTCTGTGGATCCAACAGTGACAGTAGCCTGCTCTACTTTTTTCCTGCTGCTCACCAGGACTGCCTCCGTTCAGCCAGTTTGAGCCCGTTGCCTTGTAGCCACTGGCAGATGTTGCCTACAGCAGCGTTGCAGGAAGTCTTCACTTCGCCAAGCTCTTTCCTCACCGTAACCAAGGCAATGTCGTCCGCAAATCCGATGAGTGTACAGCCCTCAGGGAGTGGGAGCCGCAGGGTGTCATCGTACATCGCGTTCCATAGCGTCGGTCCGAGAACTGAGCCTTGAGGGACCCCTCCAGTTACAATGTGTCGGCGTTGCCCTTCGTCCGTCTCGTAGATCAGCACTCGATCCGTGAAGTAGCTGCGTAGGATTTCGATCAGTTACTGTGATATCCCCCGCTTTGTGAGGGCCTCCAGGATGCGGCTCCAATTGGCCGTGTTGAAGGCGTTCTTGCCTTGTACTTCACAAGGCAGTAGTGTTTTTCCCGCCCTGCCCATCTGCTACCTGCAATAGCATCAGAGGCGAGTCTTACCACCGTGCTGATAGCGTCTACGGTGCTGCGCTTCTTCCTGAAGCCGTACTGCAACTCGAGGATCCCTCGTTTGGCCGCTAGTTCGCTTTCCAGCCGGTTGCAGACTATCCTCTCAAAGATCTTCCCTATTGAGTCTAGCATGCAAAGCGGGCGGTATGCCGACGGGTCGCTAGGGTCCTTGCCTGGTTTTGGAATAAGGACCAGCTTTTGGAGTTTCCAGGCCTTTGGAACTACTCGCTCTGTGATGCAACAGTTGTACATCTGCGCAAAGACCTCAGGGTATGCGGCTATTATATGCTTCAGCGCTGAGTTTGGTACTCCGTCGGGTCCCGGTGCCTTCCCAATTTTTAATTTGGCTGCTGTTTTAAGGACTTCACGGTCTGTGGTTAGCTCTGCTTCTCCCAGAGTGTTGGGGTCTGGGCCTGCCTCAAGCGGTGCTTGGTTTGGGAAGAGCGACACGACTATGTCTTCCAGTTAAGCAGGGTCTCTGGGCATGGGAGGTCTGCATAGTTTCCCGGTTACTAATTTATATGCAGCACCAAATGGTTGGGCGTCTGCTGCATCACACAGTTCCTGGAAGCACCTCTGCTTGCTTCGCTTGATGGCATCTTTAAGGGCCTTTCGCCTTTCTCTGAGGAGGACTTGGGCGTGGTCAAAGCTCCTTAAGTTTCTAGCTCTCTGTGAGAGCCTTCTGGCTGCGTGGCATCCCTTTCTTGCTTTGGCAATGTCTTCGTTCCACCAGGGTACCGGGCAGTGACGTCTTCCACCAATCCTAGATTTCGTCATCGCCGCCTCGCATGCGTCGTTAATGGCTCGTGCTATCGAGCTCGCGCATTCTTCCGCGCTCCCGTTGGCCGTCAGGCCTTGTACTGCGCGAAGGAGCAGGCTTTGGTTCAGCGTTCCTTCTCTGAATCGGGTGGCTGCGGGCGTGAGTGAGGTTGTGACCCTGTCGGCACCGGTGTCCGTGATCACCGCGAAGTGGTCGCTGTGGGTGTACAGGGGTTCCACCGTCCATCTGGAGGTTCTGCAGATTACTGGGCTCGCAAAGGTCAGGTCGATGATCGACTCCCCTCCTGCCTTGCTGTACGTTGGCTGGCTTCCGACGTTCAGTAAGCACACATTTAGATCTGCAAAGGCATCCAGCAGGGATATTCCTCGTGGCGTTGTGCGGCTGAAACCCCACTCTGTGGCCCAGGCGTTGAAGTCTCCCGCAATGATCACTGGTGACTTTCCACTCGCATCGCTGACCAGGTCGAAGATAATGTCCTCAATTTCCGGTAGCGTGAAGCGCGGTGGGATGTAGAAACTGTAGAGAAACGTCCCATTGTATTTAGCCCTTGCGTATCCTGGCTTGGATAGTCGCTCGGTAAGCTGTCTGCTGTTTGGTGACCAGCTCCAGATTGCTGCGCCGCCGTCATGACTTTGTAGCCATACTCCATCATGCTTTGATGTATATGGCTCACTGAGGATTGCCACATCTATGTTCTTCTCCAGGACCGTTTGCGCGAGCAGGTCCTGCGCTGCTCTGCAGTGATTAAGGTTCAGCTGCAGTACCCTAACCATCCTTGAGCTGGGATAGTGCCTTCTGGTATTCCGGACAGCGTCGGTTGTAGACCGAGTGACCGGTTTCTGGGGCCCCCTTCCGAGTGCATAGCAAGCACTTCGGTGGGTTGCTGCAGTTCCTGCTGTTGTGTCCAGGATGTCCGCACTTAAAGCACGTGTCCTTAGAGAAGGCGTGTTTTGCTCGGCAGCTTCTGGCGGTGTGTGCGTACCCCATACACTTAAAACATCTTGTTACCTCCAGTTTCCGTCTGATTCTGCAGACTACCCATCCGATACGCATTTTCCCAATTTTAAGGAGGTGTTCTGCGAAGCTGGGCTTCAGCCTAATCACAGCGGATTGCGTTCCTCTCATTGCGCTTTTCATCGTGGGTGAAGCCTCTACTGGTATGTCCTCATCCAGAGAAGAGTATAGTGCTTCTAGGACCTCATCACCTGTAGTCGACTCGTCAATATCTAGTATCTCGATCGCAATGGTGTCTTGCATCGCCCTGACCTCAGCTTGACCTGAAAGCTCTGTCTTCATGGCTTCTTGGACCTCCTGGGTTGCCGGGTCGGAGGGGTTTTGCATGCTTAGCAGGAGCTCCCCTTTTGCTGTCTTCCTGATGCCATGCACTTTGTCCTTCATTCCCTGGAGGGCGGGTGCAGCCTTGATGAGGTTTAGCATTTCCGAGTAGGTCGCCTTTTCTGTGCACTTAACCAGAATTGCGTCTCGTAACGCCCGCTTTTTCCTTAGCTCCTTCGGTTTCTTCCTTCTGCTCTTAGCCTCCGTCCAGTCCTTCTTGGGGTCCGAGGGCTGCGGCCTGTTGGGCCTCGGTGTCTCTCGTTGTTTTCCAGCCTTTTCCACTGGGTCGGGTCAGTGCGCTTCTTGGTCGCGACAGATGGCCCTGGCAGTCTGGGGTAACCGCCATCTTCCTTCTTTTCCGGGGTCGTCTGGGTCTCCTTTTCCTGGTTCGGGTGGCCTTCTGTCGTTGGATCTTGCTGACAACGGCAGATCATGGTGCTGCTGGGGCATTCGATAAGTTGCATGCAGACAAGTTGCTGTAACTTCTTCATGCGGGCCAGCATCTCCTTGTTAGACGCGTTGATCGTCCGCTGGACTGGCTTTTTCACGTTTACCTGGTAAAGCAAGTCATCCAGGGTTGTTCCGATATTATCTATGTTGCGGAGGTTGCCTTTGCTTCTTTTGGTACCTTCGGCAGTGTTGCTTCCACAAGGGCTGCTTTCTTCTCGGGCCCTTTTTGGAGTGTCAGCCTCGACGTCGACCAGGCCTTTGGCGCTGGGTACACCAGGAACACTGCTTTGCGGTGTAGCAAGCTGAGTAGGTGGGGTCCTCTTCATCTTCGTCGCTTTAGTGAAAGCGAATATCTCGTGGCTTGTTGCTTTGGATGCATCGTCAGCCAAGTGAGCCACTGGCGGTGCATTTTCGTTTTCCTTTCGAATGTTGATTGGGGCCTCCAGAATCCTTGCCCCTGTCGCCGGATTTCTCCGCGCGAGTGGATTTCCACTTTTGTGGTTGCCACCTGGAGTAGTTATGTTATTACTCGACATTCCTCTTGGTGTGGGCATTTTAAACCAAATGCCAGAGTTGCATTTCATACCTGCTGCCAGGTTGCATTTCTGCCGGCCACTATGGCACAGTCGCAGACCACGCAGCCGCCCACTGTGGGTCAGACGCTACGTGGATTTCTCGCAATTTTATACCTATTGCAAGGTTCAGTTGCTGCCGGCCATTATGGCGCAGACGCAGCCCACTTAACCGCCCATTGTGGGACAGACGCTTTGTGGATTGTTGGGTAAGTGTGTGGTGTGCACGGTTTGGGTCCATCGGTGGCCATGGATTTCCCCACGGCTTTTCCGGTGGGAGTTATACCGCTCCTGCTCGGTCGCCCTTGCCCCCATTTTGTGGTGTGCCGCCTTGGCTGTTTAAGCGATCAGCTGGCATGATTATCACATTGTCTTGTTGTAAGTGCAACCAAGTTGCACTCAAAGAGAAATTTAGTGGAACAGAGAGAAATCAAAGAGAAAGTAGTAAAATTTCCTCTCACCCATGGCCCCAAGCCAAGCTCGGAGTAGGATCGAAGCCAGCGGGCGTCCATGGATACTCGGCGTCGCCTTCACCGGGTGAGTCTCTAGGGTGCCTCCCTCTTGCGAGGGGCCCCTTTTTTGTTCGTCCTATACTGCCACAGCGCGGGATTTCGCGGGTTTTTTGGGGAGCACCTACGCGGTGCATCCACTCTTCGACACTTCACACACTGCCAGTCTCAATTGCAACTGTGTACAAACATATGTACACATACATACACACATACGCCACTTTTTGATTTTGACCTCCAATTTGGGTAACTTTTTACCAGATAGTTCGATTTGCATAGTTTTCGGCATATAGGAGGCGGAAACGTAGGCGCAAGACAGGTTTAATCGTTAAATGGTTTTGTGGGCGTTAGAGTGGGCGTGGCAAGCTTTTACTTGGCCAATCGATAGGTATTGACGAAACAAATACATATCAGTTACAATTTTCATAATAGCTTCAAAACTCTGGGTGTTAGAGGGGGATTGTGGGCGTTAGAGGGGGCGTGGCACCTTTTTAAAATAAACTTGCGCTGCGTAGGAAGTCCTAGAATCTGCATGCAAAATGCCAATCTTCTAGCTTTTATAGTTTCCGAGATCTCAGCGTTCATACGGACAGATAGACAGACGGACAGACAAACGGACAGACAGACGGACATGGCTAGATCGACTTGGCTAGTGATCCTGATCAAGAATATATATACTTTATAGGGTCGGAAACGCTTCCTTCTCCCTGTTACATACTTTTGCACGAATACAATATACCCTTTTACTCTACGAGTAACGGGTATAAAAATACTTTGATGAAAAGACTCAAATTAGATCCGAATCTGAAGTGGGAAATCAAAGCGAATTTAGTTTGGGATATACAAATCCTGAACACGCCGTCGATGAATTATCCGACAAAAATAAAAGCTTGGGAATTAAAAATCATGTACACGCCGTCGTTGAATTATCCGACAAACATAAAAGTTTGGGAATTAAAAAATCCGAACGCGCCGTCGTTGAAGTATCCGACAACCAAATAATTAACAATATGAAAATATCATCTACAAATGAACTAAAAGATTTGGAGAATGAATTACTAATCAATATCAATGAAGAACATTCGAAAATAAACATGCAAATTCCATTTAGGACAGATATTCGCGGTGAAATAAACACCGAAAACGATAGCACCGATAGCAAACAATATCCGTATGCTCTATCAGCTTTAGATTTTGTGAACTCAGAAATAAATCGAATGTTAAAAGAAGAAATTATAAGGCCAAGCAGGAGCCCTTATAATTCCCCTGTACTAGTAATACCCAAAAAAGGTTTCAACGAAGATGGAACACCAAAACTCAGACTTGTAATAGATTATAAAAAAATTAATGGTAATACAATTCCGGATAGATACCCAATGCAGGATCCTTCTGTGATTTTGTCAAACCTTGGGAAAGGTAAATTCTTTTCCACAATCGATTTAGAATCTAGATTTCATCAGATTCTCATGAGTGAAACAGACGTACAAAAAACATAATTCTCGATAAACAATGGAAAATACGAATTCCTAAAAAATGCCATTTGGTTTAACTAACGCTCCCAGAATTTTCCAACGAGCAATGGATGATATGTTAAGAGAAGAAGTCATAATTAAAATTTTGCTGAACGCAAATATGAAAATTTCGATTGAAAAGTCAAAGTTCTTGAACTTAGAAACTAACTTTCTCGGCTACGTTGTTTCTCACAATGTGATCAAAACCGATCCCCAGAAAGTCTCTACAATCATAAAATACCCAATTCCTAAAAATATTCGAGAGCTTAGAAGCTTCCTAGGCCTTACGGGATATTACAGAAAATGTGTGCAAAATTACGCAGGGATTGCGAAACCATTAACAAAATATTTAGAAGGTCAAATAGTATCAAAAAAGGCTTCACGTAGAGCATCAGTACAGTTGAACGACTCGGCCGTAAGAGCTTTTAATGAGCTCAAAGATAATTTAATCACACAAATAGAATTAGTACAACCCGATTATAGTAAAAAATTCACTTTAACCACTGACGCGTCTGATTTAGCAATTGGTGCTATTCTTTCTCAATTGTACGCAACAAATAAGAAGGAACTTTTAGCATCGAGATCTATACAGATCATCAACCCTTGTCCTTCTCTATTTTTCAGAAAAACGCGAATATTGAAATGAAGAGATGTTATTCTTTTATTGAAAGTTATTCACCCAAAATTATTTATAAGCCAGGAGCAACAAATGTTGTTGCGGATGCTTTATCAAGGATCCAAATAAATAACTTAACAAAAAGTAACGAATCGGTCTCATATCAAAACACTTAGCATTGGACAGACTCTGGCATATTTTGGTAACAGATTATTTGAGGAGACCATATACATACATGAGCAATATTCCATGGACGGACGAACAAGAGAAACATACAAAAGCTCTGTTGTGTAAGGATCATCAAACTCCCTTGACTAACGCTTCATAAATGCAAGAAGACTTCTGGCTTTGTTAGATATAGTAGATATATGGTCTTTAAAACTAAGTTTATGATCAAATAAAACGCCAAGATCCTGAACTGAAAAAATACGTTCAAGGGCGTTATTTCCAATAGAATAAGAATACAACTATACAACGATAAAAGGTAATAAAGTTGCATTTAGAAAAGTTTAAATTTAACATGTTAAACATGCACCACGTATACAAACAGTCAAGATCTAATTGAAGGACATTATATGAATTAGGTAAACACATGGACAAACATGGAGTGACATCATCTGCATACATTAATACGGTAGATAACATAAGGTAGATCGTTAATCATTAAGCCAAAGAGTAAAGGACCCAGGTGGCTACCCCGTGGCACTCCAGAAGTAACATTAATTATTTTGGAAATTCTATTGTTGAAACAGACCATTAAAGTTCTATTAGAAACGTAGGAAAGTGTCCACTCAAGTAGATTTGGAGAAAAACCTAAAAGGGATAATTTATTAATAAGAAGCCTGTTCACTGAATCAAAAGCTTTAGAAAAATCTGTATAAATCAAATCAGTCTGATGATGTGTCAGAAAACCTCTAGTAATTAAAGTCGTAAATTCCAGTAGGTTAGTAGAAATAGAACGGCATCTAGTGAAGCCATGTTAAAAGGTGAAATAATAGACCGGCAATGATGCTGCAACTAGCAGATTATAATTTTTTCGATAATTTGAGATATCGGAATTGTTCCCTTTTTTAAACTAAGGAAGAATGAAGGATTCCTTCCATATAGATGGAAATCTTTCTTGACTTAGGGACAAATTAAATATCAATGTTAAGGGAAGAGCAAGATAGGATGGGCAATTTTTAAGTATACAGCTAGGTATTCTATCAGGACCCGGTGAAAATGAGAGCTTGAGAGTATCAAGACTCTGTAGAACATCAGATACATTAATGACTGGTTTGAAGATAGAGTTCAAATGAGGTAGAGGGTATGAATAATATATATTAATAACACTATTGCTTTCCGTATATGTCGATTGAAAACAAGAGAGAACGCTATAGTCGGGTTGGTGTCCCGACTATCTAATACCCGTCACTCAGCTAAAGGGAGTGCGAACGCTGTACTCGGGTTGGTGTCCCGACTTTCTATTGGGGCTAAAGGGAGTGCGAGGGAGATAGATATATAAACAATTTTGATTGCGTATAACTTTTTAATGAATGGTCCGATTTGAAAAATGTCTTCTACATTTCGATAGGTATTAATAAACACTATAAAATTGCGTTTATTTATTTTTAAAATCTTAAAAGATGTGGCCTCCAGACACATTTGAAAATCGTTTATGGCGATTGTGGGCGTTAGGAGGGGCGTGGCACCTCGATGAAACAAACTTGCGCTGCGTAGGAAGCCCAAGAATATGTGTGTGAAATCTCAACCTTCTAGCTTTTATAGTTTCCGAAATCTCAGCGTTCATACAGACAGACGGACGGACGGACGGACATGGCTAGATCGACTCGGCTAGTGATCCTGATCAAGAATATATATACTTTATGGGGTCGGAAACGCTTCCTTCTCCCTGTTACATACTTTTGCACGAATACAATATACCCTTTTACTCTACGAGTAACGGGTACAAAAATCTGCGAATAATAATAATGATGGAAGTTGATGCACTACGAGCAGTACAAACAAATGGCCCAACGACACCAAGCACGTGCTTGTTACGCGCGGGACCCTTTTATTGGAAAAGAATGCGAGTTCGCGAGGAAGAATACATAAAGCAAATAAAGACGGGAAAAATAATAAAAGTAAAGAAGCAATTAGGAGTGAAGCAGATGAGCTAAAATATTAGTTTTTAGTACCGGGATAGAAGTTGAAATGCAAATTAAATGATGAAGGATGTTATAATTATTACAAAGAACGCGAAAGGGCTCGTGCAGACTAAAATTTGATGTACAACGTGGTAAATTAAGAGGATAATAATTTCGTGTTCGTCTAACGTGAACATTAAAAGTTAGGCGGCTTACAAATTCTACAGAATCAATATTACGTCTTATAAGATTATGCATAAAAATAGTACCAATCATTATTCTACGATTTGCAAGTGTTGGTAAATTAAGCAATAATGTTCTACTCTGGTAGGAAGGTAGCCTTACGTTTTGATCCCAGTTCAAATTACGAAGAGCAAAAAGAAGAAATTTTTTTTTCCTACTCTATTTCCTTCCTATTGTGGGCCTCAAACCGAAGAACAATATTCCAATATAAGGGTCGTCAAATTCTTTTGACCAACGCTTTATAAACCCAACAACACTCATAGCTTTGTTGACAGTCAGCATTATGTGGCAGTCAAACTTAAGCTTCGGGTCCAGAAGAATGCCTAAATCATTTACTGAATATATACGGTCAAGTGGCAAGTTCTGAAGCAAATAACTTATAAACGTTGGAGTAACCCTATGAAAGGTCATTACCATTACCATACTTGAAAATTATTAATGTCTGATTGTAAGCCGAAACCAGACTGTAAATTATTGTATGTCAAACAAAGCTTAGCATCATCAGCATACATTAGTACACGAGAATTTGTTTTGATAGAGGGAAGATCGTTAATAAACAGAGTAAACAGCAAAGGGCCCAGGTGACTACCCTGGGGCACTCCAGATGTCATGTGGATCATTTTAGAAACAGCGTTCTTAAATATAACCCTCTGAGTCCTCCATTCAAATAACTTTAAATCCAAGTTAATAGATTACATGGAAACCCAAGAAAGTCTAGTTTGAATAAAAGAAGAGAGTGGTTAACGGAGTCAAAGGCTTTACTAAAATCTGTATATATGACGTCGGTCTGCATTTTATTGTTCAATCCATTTATTACAATAGATGACAATTCAAGTAGGTTGGTGATAGTCGATCTTCGCTTAACGAAACCATGTTGACACGGTGATATTAGCGAGGAACATAAATGTTGCAAATGAGATGTGATAATACGTTCAAAGGCTTTTGGAATTGCCGACAATTTAGAAATGTCTCTATAATTCTGGGCATCCGCTTTCGCACCCTTTTTGTGAAGTGGAATAATAAAAGAGTCCTTTCAGATAGTTGGAAAAACTGATGATGAAAAAGACAAATGAAAGAGTTTAAAAATAGGTTTGCAGATGGTTGATGCACAAAACTTAAGCACACACCCAGGAAGTCCATCAGGACCGGGAGAATAAGTTGGCGTTGTTGTTGTTAAATCTCTTAAGAGAGAACTTTCGGTAATTATAGGGGAACAAATACAATTTTCCCTATTTAGGGCCGTTTTCTCGTCCGTACTTTAGTTTGCCTGCCGGGACAACGGGGCGATAAACCAAAAATCGTTTACTCGTCCTTATGTTAGCGCAGGTAGCGGTAAATTTTGTCTCGGTACTTCATCCACCGTGCCAAATTTTTGCAGTTGGATTGTGCGCAAGTGTTGCAAGACATTCGAGCGTTTTCAATCTGGTTCCACTCTTCATTCGAAAACGGCTGATTCTATTTACAGTTAAATTTGAATCAAAATTGTTCAAGTCATCCCATTTATTTTACAATGAATTCCCGAGCGATTTATCTTCAAACTCTGTCGGATATCGTCGAATTGTCTGAAGTGCGAACCTATCGGCGCAGATATCAAGTCCAGAGAAATTACTTCGAACATTACAGTGATGAAGAATTTGTTAAAAGGTTTCGCTTGTGTAAAAGCACGTGTGACGACCCGACGTCACAAATAATAAAAAAAGAACATTCCAAAAACACATCTATCTTTTTTATTCTCCCTACGCCGCACCACATTCAAAATACGCGCCAAAAGCGCATACGTTCAAACCGCGCGCCCAAACAGATACGTTGGTCACACTAACATATCGATAAACAACTACCAGGTCTGGCCACACTAACCCTTACGATACTTCGATAACCTAGTACCATCGCTATATTGAGGAACCGATAACGAGTTATCGATAGCGGTATTCTCAACATCGACCGCTCTGGGCACACTCAACGGGGCCTATATAAGCAGAGGCAAGACCCCAGATGAGTCACTTGCGTTCCGACGATCTTCGAGGAAACATCAGCAACAAGGAGAAATATCCGGGTAAGTGTTCTGGTAGATAATCTTGGTATTGGTGGTGGATCCGTAAGAGTGCGGTTTTAAATCGGCTCTGCGACCTGGTGAGGATCACTGGCGTCCCGGTGTGGTTTCCCTGAAATCAGCCCAGACCCAGTCGTGATCACTGAGGCGGCCCGGTTTACGTAATTCAGGCCCACCTCAGTGAGTTCCCCCAGACGTCACGTTTCCGGCTTCCGACCCGGAAACGAAACGGATGTAGAAACGGCAGGTCGACATTAACGATGCCCGGCAGACCGAAACTAACGATGCCCTACATTCCCGAATCCCACTAGAAATCCAAGTAGATCGTTCCCAAGACCCAGAACACTACGAACCCGACGTACACGACGTACGCACGACGAAGCAATTCACACTCGGCCCCGCAGCGCCAACACGGTAACTCGGCCACCCGCAGCGCCAACGCGACAACCCGGCCATCCGCAGCGTCGACACGGACACTCGGCCCATCTGCGACGTCAACACGATCACTCGGCCCACCCCGCAGCACCGACACGATCTCATACGCTTCCGTAGCACTGGATCCACGGCGGCAAGCACTCACGCTTCCGTAGCATCGGACCCACAACGGCAAGCAGTTCATCTCACACGCTTCCATAGCGTCACGGACACACCGCGAAGCAGTTCATCTCACACGCTTCTATAGCGTCACGGACACACCGCGAAGCAGTTCATCTCACACGCTTCTATAGCGTCACGGACACACCGCGAAGCAGTTCATCACACACGCTTCCGTAGCATCAGATCAACGACGGCAAGCAGTTCATCACACACGCTGCCGTAGCATCGGATCAACGACGGCAAGCAGTTCATCACATACGCTTCCGTAACATCGGACCAACGGCGGCAAGCAGTTCCTCACACAACCAAACCGACAGCAAGCAGTCCGGTCTTCGGCCCTCCCGTATCACCGAACCACCGAAGCAAGCAGTGTCGACTCACCTACACGTCATCACCCGACAAAAACCCACTGTCCAAATCACTACGAAATACACGCCTACTTTATAATTCTATCCCTCTGTGTTATTATTGGGGAAAGGGAGGTAAATCGATCTGTAGAGGAACTATAAATATCTGTCACGAACCCTGACCACGGCGAGCTATACCGCCTCCCAAAACAGGGTCGTTACACACGGCACTATTTGTTTTGCACAAAAATTGTTTTGCGACTTGAATCTAAAGTAAAGAAGTAAAAGCATTCATTTGGTTTAACTAATTCAATATAATCAAAAATCATTATTACAGGGAAACGACAATACAGTCATGGGTTAAGCTTCTAATAGCTCTTAGATTCTACGCAAGCGGCAGTTTTCTTATAACTATAGGCGATTTTTGTGGTGTTAGCGTGGCTTCAGCCAGTCGAGTTGTAAGGGAAGTTTCTTTATCAAAACAATTTATTAAGTTCCCGCGTATTGAAGATCTTCAAGAAAATGTTGTTGATTTTTATAAAATAGCCAAGTTTCCGAAAGTCATAGGAGTCATAGATTGCACGCACGTAAGAATTCAATCTCCCGGGGGCGATTCCGGAGAGATATATACAAGGATGGTCTCCTGTTCATCGGTATAATTTTTACCGCGAAACTCCTTTTCTGCCGAGATTGTTTTTTTTATTAGTTTGAAATGTTGTTTATATCAGCAGCTGTTAGTATGACTGTTTTATGGTATTTTTCGATAGTTTCTCGATTAATTTTTGACAATTAGTTAACTCTTCTGATGTGGGGTTGCCACCTAGTCTCAAATTAGTGCTCCTTTTACTTGGAGTTTTAAATGACGGACGAGAAAACGAAAACCGATTTGCCACCGGGATAAATTTATCCTTCCATTAGCTAAATTTGACTTTGCAGGACGGACGAGAAAACGGCCCTTAAGGGATTAGGGTAGTTTGATTTTGACCATGAAGAGGAGCTATAAGTAGTTTGGAAAAAGTCGGCAAATAAATCAGCAATTTCAGAATCTGTCGATGCCTCCATCGCACTATGGGGTAAAAGTCCACTTTTACTGGCATTAAGTCATTCTTAAAAAGTGTTCCAATTGGAAAATAATTAATTAGAATGTACTAACAAAACATCAATCTGTTATGCCTTATACTTAAAATGTTAATATTTAACAGTGTTATGTTAAAATATCAGCTGCAAAGTCAGCTGTTGTTTACGAAAACGCACACGCTAAGTTTGCATAGTTTTTGTGGTGAACTTTGATTTGTTTTTATTCGCATACAAAACAATAAATAAACAATCCAACTTTAGAATATGGATTTCCCAGGTTTGGACTAATTGTTAGTTACAACTAATTGTTCAAATAGTGCGTGTTTCTACTAATATTTGTTAATTTTATAAATGCATCTTTAGTTGGATTCTGAGAAACAATTTTCAACTTTGAAAAGGATTTTGGAAAATAAGTTTAGATTAGTTTAATGCGCTACCAAGTCTATGTTGTAGCCTTGTCAGTACAGAATCCATAGGTGTTAGTCGCATTCTGCACTTTTCCGCACTATTGGAGCAATTTGTATTTTTCTCAGATAGCCTCAGTTTTTTCATCTTTGATTTGTATGCAGTAGCGAATAGTACAATTTTCTTATTTTTGTATGGTAAATGTTAAATAATAATAAATAATAAATGTTAAAATTGAGAAAAACACTATGCAATTATCTTTGTTATTAAATATTATTTAGTTTTAATGATTTTACATCATCATTTGACAATACTTACCTTGCATTAAATGGTTTTAGTATTTTTGTTAGGAATTATATAGGAAATATTAAATTGGGAATTCCAATATTTTTTTTTGTATCAAATTTGTTCTTTTTTTTAGAACAATAGAAAACGAATTTTTTTTGTTAAAAAAAAATTTTTTTTTCCTGAAAAAAGGCTCGACCATGCTCATTTTTTCAAAAAGTAATCCTGTAAATATTATAACCCAAATTCCAAAAACAAAACTTTGAAATATTACGTCGTTTTCGAGTAATAATTTGTAGTATGCACATATATTGAATACCCACTGTACCGAAATTACTTAAAGGGTACGCACTGTAACACTTTGTTGCAGTGTTTACATATTTCAAGTCCCGAAATATGAACCGATCGCTATGGCTTGGCCCGCATACAGAAAGTGCTAGCATCGGCATAATTGCAGCGAACGGACAGCATATGCATACCCCCTCGCGCCTCCACTTGAGAGCGCATAACAATATTTAAGTACATTCCTTTATACATAAGCATATAGGCACATAGCCGTCTCTCTGCCGCCGCCTGCGAGCAGCGCAGCTACGAGACTTAGCCTTAACTAGACTTAAAGAATATTGTAAAAAGCAGTGACACTTCGATCGTTGGAGCGGCACCATTGCTGCTCCAACTAAACCAAATAAACCCAAATAAAACTCAAGACAAATATAATCTAAATACAAACAAGACTATTCATTGAACTTGGAAATCATGGAGGAAATTGGAACTACAGAATAATTATATTTCATGGCGACCGTGACAGGACTCGAACCTGCAATCTTCGGATAACTTCCAAAACATCCAAGATGATTACATCATAGACATAAAAGGCATAAGTAAAGAAATAACCAAATCCCAAGGTTTAGTTTCTATGGAAATACAGACAACTAAATACATAATTCCACACGGTTTTCATATCGTAAATTCGCATTTCCCTATTCCATGCGATGGAATACTAGGCATCGACTTTATTAAAAAATACAACTGTCAATTAGACTTCCAGCCATCTGAAGATTGGCTTATAATTAGACCCAATAATTTAAAATTTCCAATTAAAGTACCAATAGCTCATAGTTCCGGCAACAATTCAATACTTCTGCCAGCAAGATCCCAAGTTATTCGGAAAATTGAACTTAATTCAAAAGAAGACAGTGTATTAATTCCAAATCAGGAAATTCAGTATGGTATTTACGTTGCAAATACCATAGCAACATCCAATAATGCCTTCATAAGGCTAATAAACACAACAAATACCGACCAAGTAGTCAGTACAGATAACCTAACATATGAATCACTTTCGAACTACGATGTAGTCAACACAAATCCAGACAATAGGAAAAAATCCGTACTATCACAACTTTCAAAAAACTTTCCTCCACAGTTCAAGTCACAGCTTTCTAGCTTATGCACCCAGTATAGCGATATATTCGGATTGGAAATCGAATCAATAACCACAAATAATTTTTATAAACAAAAACTGAGATTAAAAGATGATGAACCAGTTTATATAAAGAACTATCGAAGCCCACATAGTCAGGTGAACGAAATACAAAAGCAAGTAGGAAAATTAATCTCTGACGGGATTGTCGAACCGTCAGTATCCGAATATAATAGCCCATTGTTACTTGTTCCTAAGAAATCATCCCCAGGGTCAAATGTAAAGAAATGGCGATTAGTAATCGACTACCGCCAGATTAATAAAAAATTACTTTCTGATAAATTCCCATTACCTAGAATTGATGATATTTTAGATCAACTAGGTCGAGCTAAATACTTTTCATGTCTTGACTTAATGTCAGGATTCCATCAAATTGAACTAGAAAAAGGTTCAAGAGATATAACGTCTTTTTCAACGAGCAACGGCTCATATCGCTTCACGCGATTACCCTTCGGATTAAAAATAGCTCCTAATTCGTTTCAGAGAATGATGACTATTGCGTTCTCTGGTCTAGAACCTTCTCAAGCTTTCCTTTATATGGATGACTTAATAGTAATTGGTTGTTCCGAAAAACATATGCTTAAGAACTTAACAGATGTTTTTGAGAAATGTAGGAAATACAACCTAAAGTTACATCCAGAAAAATGCTCATTTTTTATGCATGAAGTGACTTTTCTAGGTCATAAATGCACTGATAAAGGAATACTTCCAGATGACAAGAAATACGATGTCATTATGAACTACCCAGTTCCGCACGACGCGGACAGTGCTAGACGTTTCGTAGCATTCTGTAACTATTATAGACGTTTTATAAAAAATTTCGCCGACTATTCACGGCACATAACAAGATTATGCAAAAAGAATGTTCCCTTTATATGGACGGATGAGTGTGAAAATGCATTTCAATACTTAAAAACAAAACTTATGGAACCTACCTTGCTACAATATCCAGATTTCACTAAAGAATTTTGTATAATAACAGATGCAAGTAAGCAAGCATGTGGAGCGGTTTTAACTCAAAACCATAATGGTCTCCAACTTCCCATTGCATACGCATCAAGAGCATTCACAAAAGGTGAAAGTAACAAATGTACTACTGAGCAGGAATTAGCTGCAATTCATTGGGCGATATTACATTTTAGACCATATATATATGGAAAACATTTCTTAATTAAAACAGACCATAGACCTTTAACATACCTTTTCTCAATGATCAATCCCAGTTCTAAACTGACACGTATGAGGCTCGAACTAGAAGAATACGACTTTACAGTCGAATATTTAAAGGGAAAAGATAATTATGTAGCTGATGCGTTATCAAGGATAACCATCAAAGATCTACAAAATATAACCGGAAATATATTGAAAGTCACTACAAGATATCAAAATAGACAAAAATTCCGCGCGGAAAATCAAGAACAAGAATTGCCTACGCAATCTTTAAATAAAGCTTCTAAGCCCAACGTATACGACGTCATAAACAATGATGAAGTACGTAAAGTAGTGACCTTGCAGATAAAAAATACGTTATGTTTATTTAAACAAGGTAGAAAAATTACTGCAAGATATGATGTTAGCGATTTATATACTAATGGAGTTATTGATTTAGATCAATTTTTCCAAAGGCTTGAAATGCAAGCCGGTATACATAAAATCAGCCAACTCAAAGTGGCACCGTGGGAAAATATCTTTGAACATACTTCAATAGATAATTTCAAATTAATGGGCAATAAAATCTTGAAAACATTAAGAGTAGCGCTACTCAACCCGGTGACCCAAATAACAAATTTAAAAGAAAAAGAAGCAATTTTGTCTAAATTCCATGATGATCCAATTCAAGGAGGTCATACTGGCATAACAAAAACTTTGGCCAAAGTAAAAAGACACTATTACTGGAAAAATATGTCTAAAGATATAACTGAGTACGTAAGAAAATGTCAAAAATGCCAGAAATCCAAAATAACTAAACACACAAAGACCCCTTTAACAATTACAGACACCCCAATAAATGCTTTCGACAGAGTGATAGTGGACACTATTGGTCCACTACCAAAATCAGAAAATGGCAATGAGTATGCAGTCACTTTAATATGTGATTTAACCAAGTATTTAGTTGCCATACCTGTTCCAAATAAAAATGCTAATACTGTCGCTAAAGCAATATTTGAGTCTTTTATCCTGAAGTACGGTCCAATGAAGACGTTCATTACGGACATGGGAACAGAATATAAGAATTCAATTATAGACGATTTGTGCAAATATTTGAATATTGAAAATATTACATCCACAGCGCACCACCACCAGACAGTCGGAACAATAGAAAGAAGTCATAGAACTTTCAATGAGTACATACGATCTTACATATCGGTTGATAAAACTGATTGGGACGTATGGCTTCAATATTTTGTCTTTTGTTTCAACACGACCCCCTCTATGGCACATACTTATTGTCCATATGAGTTAGTATATAGTAAAACAAGTAATTTACCAAAACATTTTAATAGCATAGATAGTGTAGAAGCACTATATAATATAGATGACTATGCTAAGGAGAGTAAGTATAGATTAGAAGTAGCCTATAAAAGAGCTAGAGTTATGTTAGAAGCAAATAAGAATAGAAATAAACTACTATATGATCATAAAGTAAGGGATATAGATATATCAGTAGGTGACCAAGTTCTATTAAAAAACGAGACAGGTCATAAATTAGATCCTAAATATACAGGTCCGTATATAGTAAAGAAAATAGGAGATAGAGATAACATAGTAATAACAAATAATAAACAAAAGAAACAAACAGTTCATAAGGATAGATTAAAAATCTTTATTAAATAAATTGCACTTAGTATGGCCATACATAGACACACATACATAGACACACATACATAGACACACATACAAAGACACACATGCATAGATAAATAAATACACATATTCTTTTAATAATTTCATTTTCTTTGATCCTAATAACATAACATAAAAAAAAAATAATAAAAATTTTTACTATAAAAATAACTTCATTATATTACGTTATTTTTCAAAAGGAGGGAGATGTAGTATGCACATATATTGAATACCCACTGTACCGAAATTACTTAAAGGGTACGCACTGTAACACTTTGTTGCAGTGTTTACATATTTCAAGTCCCGAAATATGAACCGATCGCTATGGCTTGGCCCGCACACAGAAAGTGCTAGCATCGGCATAATTGCAGCGAACGGACAGCATATGCATACCCCCTCGCGCCTCCACTTGAGAGCGCATAACAATATATAAGTACATTCCTTTATACATAAGCATATAGGCACATAGCCGTCTCTCTGCCGCCGCCTGCGAGCAGCGCAGCTACGAGACTTAGCCTTAACTAGACTTAAAGAATATTGTAAAAAGCAGAGACATTTCGATCGTTGGAGCGGCACCATGGCTGCTCCAACTAAACCAAATAAACCCAAATAAAACTCAAGACAAATATAATCTAAATACAAACAAGACTATTCATTGAACTTGGAAATCATGGAGGAAATTGGAACTACAGAATAATTATATTTCAAATTAATGCCAGTAAAAGTGGACTTTTACCCCATAGTGCATTGAGTTCAAACGAACCGATGAAGGCAAAGCTGATGACTTACGCTTGGCGTTAACAAAGTTATAAAACTGCTTCGGATCATTTGTAAATTCAAATTTACAACGATTTAAATACATAGAATAGCAATGACTGTTAAGAACATTCAAATCAGATTTTTAAGTCTTTGAAGCGCATTTGTAAACCAGGGGGTCTCGTTCGGCTTTGGAGGAAGCCTATCAGGAACGCATTCATTAAAAAAAGTGTTTAGAACGCTATAGAACAGTTCAGTGGCACTTTCGATGTCCACACAGTTATAAAGATCTGTCCAATTATATTGCGAAATCATTAAGTTAAGTTTATTAAAGTCACATTTCCGAAAGCATCTAATTTTAGTTGGAGAAACTAAAGGAGAGGTGGTATCAAAATAGGGTAGGCAAACTGTCAATTCCACAGTTGGGTGGTATCTGTCTTCTGGTACCACAAGAGCGTCAATTCTAGATACAGTGACTTCAGACGGCTCTGAAACGAACACAAGATCTAATTGTCTATTTAATGAATTTCGTATAAAACGAACTTGCTGTAACGATAATTCAGAAAGGCCATCCACAAAAACATTGGCGGATAAGGGAATAGCGACAAGTGAGTCAGTAGGAGGGGACCAAGAAATATAAGGGAGATTGAAGTCACCCAAAACAATCAAAAGGGCTCTGTTGGAAAGAGAGGATAGAATAGTTTTAATAGCAGATAGATGTTGCTCATAAATTATTAAGTCAGAGCCGGGTGGAATATAAGAACATGTAACAAAAATAGACAAGGATTGGAGGGAAACTTTTAGGGACATGAGAGTGAATTCTCACAGAATTTAGGGTAGAGGTAACGGCGATCAGAACACCCCCTCCCCTACGGGAAAGGCGATCGGTTCTGTAGGTATTAAAGTTGTTTGTCAGAACTTCAGAGTCGGTTATCTCTGGTTTCAGCCAAGTTTCTGTAAAAGCTAAAATATCGTCCGTAAATGCCGAGGAGTCAGCATAAAGCTGGGGTAGCTTCATGTTAAGTCCTCTAACATTTTGGTAAGCCAAGAATAAACTTTTCAGTTTTTTGGCACCGTGGAAGGCCTGTTATTTGTTCTCGGTTTATTAGGAACAAATTCTTATATAACCAAATCATCATTAAGCCAAAAGCTTTCAGATAGCAGTACTTTAAACACATCAGGCGGAGCAAAAATTTTGAAAGACGATATCCTGCGGGCGTATGAAAATCGAAATTGTTCAACCGCAATGGGAATCGGATGGGAATTTTTCGCGAACAAATTCCAAAACATCCTCAGATGTGGTATCAGGCGTGGAACAACTGAGAGTTTCTTACGCCCCCCAGCAGCAGTCTGAACCTCACTCAGCTGAGAGCCAGAACCGGCGCCTACTGTACCTATGGGTATGGTCGGCACCGAACTGGTTGACTCCGGCGGCTCTGGAGATCCTATTAAAGCCCGACTTTCAGATACAGGGACTACACCGGAACTAGCAGTATCCATTGGCACAGGTGGTTAATTTACCCCTGTGTCACCAGAAATTGCAGCAGCTACCAAGTTTGGATTTAAGGCGGATTCTACACTCGCATTTACTGTCGTTGAGCTAGCTTTTTTGCGTTTGGGCGAATCGGTTAATAATTTTTTATTATTAAATTGTTCACAAACGGAATTTAACCCATCATTAAGCTGTTTAAAAACTCGTGAAAGATTAAATAGGCCGTCTCGAGTCTGCCTCATAAAGCTGCTCATCTCAACTGCCAATCCCCTGCAGGACTCACATACCCACATGAGACCAACCTGCAGTTCAATGAAGTTTTTAACTCTGCACATTTAGAATGCATCACCGCTTCGCAGAACCAACAGCAAACAAACGGGTCGTTAGATGATGTCCTACAATTTTTCTTAGTACAGACAAGATAGGAAAAATATGTTAATTCAAGATAATAAAATATAAAAATATGAAAGTAATGAAAACAAGAGAGAACGCTATAGTCGGGTGCCCCGACAATCAGATACCCGTTACTCAGGTAAAGGGAGTGCGAGGGAGATGGAGATAGAAACTTTGAACACGCATAACTTTTTAACGAATGGTCCGATTTGAAAAATTTCTTCTACATTTCGATAGGTATTGATAAACACAATAAAACTGCATTTTTACTTTTCCGAAATATTTAAATTTTTAAAATCGTATATAAGCGATTGTGGGCGTTAGAGGGGGCGTGGCACCCTTTTGAAACAAACTTGCGCTGCGTAGGAACTCCAAGAATCTTCATGCCAAATACCAATCCTCTAGCTTTTATAGTTTCCGAGATCTCAGCGTTCATACAGACAGACAGACAGACAGACGGACAGACGGACAGACGGACAGACGGACAGACGGACAGACGGACAGACAGACGGACAGACGGACATGGCTAGATCGACTCGGCTAGTGATCCTGATCAAGAATATATATACTTTATAGGGTCGGAAAAGCTTCCTTCTCCCTGTTACATACTTTTGCACGAATACAATATACCCTTTTACTCTACGAGTAACGGGTATAATGATAGCTGGGAATCTAAAGATAATATTTTATAGAGCAACTCTTATTCGGATGGAAAATGTTCAGACGCGCATGCGCAACTTTAAGCAAAACAAAAGGTGAGTTAAATTACTTTAGTAAATATTAATATTTAATTTTATTAATTGTATTTTCTCTCTCTCTCTCTCTCTCTCTCTTTCTCATTTCAGTTGAATATGTTCACCTTTTACGATCTAACGTAGTTTCAGTAATTGTAAATCAAATCAAATCAATCAAATAAAATATACTCACCCAATTTATAACAAATATCCAAAAAATTCCCAACACACCCAAATATTATGTTTAATTCACATTTTATTGTTATTTCTTTAAAACTTAAATTTTATAGCATCAAGATTCATGTTCAAGATTTATGTATATTTACTTAAGTTTTATTGTTCAACACATTTTATCAAATTTATTAATTAAATAAATATTTTCTGTCGTTAAATCTAAAATTGTTTCTGTTTTTTGGGATCGGGGGGTAATTTATGTCTATGGTAAATTGTATGTCTGTAATCTTGATGTCTTCTCAACGTATCTTAACCATATATCTAGTTACTAAGTATTTTTATATTATAATAATAATTTGTATAACTATATCCTTCTTTAACTTATCAAATTGTAGGGTTTTTTACATTTTCCAAACTGAGAATAGCACTTTATTGATTTATCTATTGACTACTGATGGAAGTCGAAATAAGTAGTTCCATTGCGCACAGCTTGGTTAGACTATTAAAAAGACAAGCCCAAGGCTTAACAATTATACATCTTAATGCACAGTCTTGTAAACAAAATGGATGAGTTCAGGTATATTTTTGCTAGTTCTGAGGTTGATATTATATGTGTGTCAGAATCCTGGTTAACAGCTTAAACTACCCTGCAGTTCCCGAATTCAGACCGAGCGCTTAATTGCACTGAGTCGACTGCGACGCCGGCAGAGCCTCGGCAGAAGCGACTCTCTCACCAACCCCCTCTCTCTCAATCTCCGTCGCCGACGGAGCCGACCGAAACGGCGCCAGAGACGACGCTCTCCCTAATTTCTCTCTCTCAAACTGTCTCTCTGCGCAGGGGTAGGAGTCAAATTAGGCAAGCGCGATCGTGAAGGGAAAGAACAACAAGAGAGATTGAAATTGCAGAAGTTGTTTTTCTCGCTCAGTATTCTTTTTCTATTTCTCAAAGCCGGCGCCGTTGTTCCGCGTTTTTCAATTGCGTTCTAGCTGTGATAAGTTGTTTTCGAGTTTAAACAAAAGTGCTATTAATCAAGAATACATTTTTAGGTAAGTAATTTTCAAGGGTATTAAAACTTTGTCTTGTCTAAATTATTATAGCTTCTCATTTTTGGAATATGCATGTTTTATTTTTAATATTTTCAGGTCAAGCTGATGGTACTATGTGCATAAACAATATAATTTCAGATGAGATCATTTTGTCCTACAGCCCAGAAGGATGTTATTCTTGCACTTCTAAGTAAGTTTTTATCATTCTTGTCTAATATTCTAATATTATATAATATTATAAAAATATATATTTTCAAAATTCATTGGTCAGGTGGAGCCTGCAGAGCATGCGGAGATGCGTGAAAAATCTCCATGCGCGAAAAGGGAGCTCACTAAGACTCTGGAAGCCATTTTAAACGTACCGAAGACCCCTACAAGTCGCCGAAGTTTGTAAAAATTTATTAGCTTAATGTAAAAGTATGAAAATAATTTTCCAAAAATGATGTAGTACAATGAATTGAAAAGAAATAAACCTTTTGATAAAGGTGATGATTTTGGGTGATATTTAGGCGCTAAAAAAGCGCCGAAAAGGCGCCGAATTTGGTGATGAATGAACAGGTGCTAAAAAAACGCTAGTTTCTGGCAGTGATGAGCCCCTAGGACATGCCCATGTTAAAATCATCGCTATTTTTCATACAAATTCATCAGTGATTGAGCGCTTAGTGCTCAATTTTTAGCAGTGATTCACTGCCAAAAAAGCGCTGAATGGAACTGCAGGGTAGTGATATGTCTATTTCTTGTGATGGTTATGTGTTGTATCGTTCTGATCGTGCTAGTCACGGGGGTGGTGTTATTATTTATGTTCAAAATAGGTTGAATGCCAAAATTATTTGTAAACATCCAACGGAAAGCCTCATAGAATATATTTTTGTCGAAGTATCGAACAAACATATGTCTTTAAAAGCTCTTATAGGATGCATCTACAGACCAAACCGTAACACAGACTATAGCCACCTGTTAGATGTAATTTCGGACGTCTCTTTGTCTTATACAGATGTTATACTCACAGGAGACCTGAACAGCAACATTTTAAAAGAGGCTAATCTGCTAAATAGCTTTAAATAAAGACTGTCAACGACATCAGACGTATTTTTGTATCGCTCCGCCGAATGATTATAAAATATAGATAAAATAACCGAACTTAATTCGCGAAAAGAAGCTCTGGGTAGGCATGGGTACAAGTGCTCGTGTTGCGAACGAGAGGAAGATAGGATCTTGGAAGTTTTTCAAGAAAACGACGCCAAACCAAGAAGCTGAAGAGAACAGGGGACTCAGTGGTTTCCGAGCGGTCGAGTGTCACGGATTATAGTGAACAAACCCAGCGGTCGTTTGACTCTGGCCTCGGCAAGTGACCAGCAGGAGCGAAAGGACACATCGAGGAGCCCAGCCCACCACCGCAAGAAAACCCCAGCGGTCGTTTGACTCTGGACAGCAAGAGGCAGAAGCAGCAGGACGAGGACGTGGCGTAGATCTCCCGGCCCAGGACCAGCGGCGAGGAGACCTGCGCAGGAAAAATACGCACGCACACACCCGACGCGCGTGTGTAAAAGGATGGGTTAGTGGGACGCAAGACCCGCACCGAGTGGCCACGAAAACCCCAAACTGGCCATCAGCCACGTGTTTGCAAAGGTTTTCCCGATCTCGATGCGGTGTCGTACGGTTTGGGTAGGTTAGAGACGCCTCCCTTCCCTAGTATTCGGTGCTCAAGTGCTAGATATAGAGACCCTGTAAATATGTAAAGAAAAACTTGCAAATATTATAAGCGGAGAGATTCAACTAAGAACATGAAGAAAAATTCTTAAATAAAAAAAACCTGAGTTGTTGGCTGGAAACGGAGTATAAAATATTTCATGTCTATTTTTATTGCCCGGGGTCGGACAAGCCGACCGGAAAATAACCTCCTTTTAGACTGACCCCAGAATAAGGCTCGTGTCCGGGGTTACTACTTGACGGCGCCCTGCCCCACCAGCGCTTGCTGCCGGTACAGTGGGACTCCGACAAGTTTGGTCAAAAGGGGCACGGGTGACTCCATCGACGAATGCTGAGGGAAGTCAGGCGCGCCAGCTAGACTGTAATCCAGGCCGCGACCCACAAATAATGAACTAGTGCGATATAAGAGCGCCCCTCCTAAAGAGATATTTTGCCCTCTTTTTTGTTTTTCCCCCATAGGCGTATCCGAAGAGTGATCCGCGGGGTCTGTATTACCTTCTTGTATACCAATAAACATTTTTTCCTCAGTCCTACTGATCGATTAAAGGGGGCGGACAACTCCACCTAGCGCCCGCCTACCAGTCATTTCCCATCCATGTCCCATCCTTTATAAATTTTCTGTAAAGGGGATCCTGGCCAGACTGAGCCGCATCCCAGCCGAAGAAACTACCTTACAGACGCTTACTTTTGTATACGAGCTGATGAGTCAATAGTACCAACGAAAAATGCAACATTGCATGTGAACACAGAGAGAGCGCGCTCGCTCTCCCCTCATTACTATGTGCAAGCGGCACAGCACCCAATGAGCCGTGGAGTGCCCAATGCCCGTCCCCCGACCCCCACGACCTTACAAACAATATAACAACAACTACCAGCACAATGCCCGTATTTACCACTGTGACTTCGACACTAACAACAACAACCAACACAACAACAACTACATCTACTGCAGTCACTCAGCGCCCGGCATCGTCAGTTCTGACCGGCAAGCTCCCCTTCCTCCAACAAAAAATGACAAAAAATGCTAACGGAACGTTAATACAAACTGGAATCGATCGCTATGTGCAAAAAAAAAAGAAAATTAAGCCCGCAATCTTCTATAAAAACCAACGCCTCAAAAGTATCAAAATCAAATACTATCACTGTCCCGAAAAATCCGCTGACCAATAACAGATTTTCGACTCTTAGTGACACAAACGAAGATAATGCTGCCACTCAAACAACTACGGCTAAGAAACTAAGGCCACCACCCATATATGTTCGTCACGGAAATTGTGCTGAGCTAGTCAAAAAAATAACTGACCTAATTGGAGCTTACAAGCTCTATGTCACTTCTATAAAAAGAGGTACATAAATGAAACCAAAATTCAGGTAACGACGAACAAGATTATCGATCAGTGGCCAAATACCTAGATGAGGGAAAAACCAATTACTATACCTACCAACTCAAAAGTAGCAAAGGCCTACAAGTAGTTATCAAAGGAATTGAATCAACAGTTCCAACCATTGAAATAATAGATGGGCTTAAAGAAAAGGGTTTTAACGCCAAAACGGCTATAAACATAATAAACAGAAACAAAATTCCCCAGCCAATGTTCAAGATAGAACTGACGCCTGAAAATATGCCTTTAAATAAAAACGAAGTTCACCCAATCTACAAGCTTCAATATCTATTGCACCGCAGAATGACGGTTGAGGAACCCCATAAACGGAATGGACCCGTCCAATGTACGAATTGTCAAGAATATGATCATACGAGAAAATACGGCAAACTTCGCGCAGTCTGCGTTGTCTGCGGGGATGCACATTTAACTATGGACTGCCCTCTAAATAAGGAGAGCCAATCTGCCAAAAAATGTAGCAACTGTGGGGAAAACCACACGGCCAACTACAGAGGTTGCCGTATTTATAAGGAGATGAAAAACCGCCTAACCGAAAAAATAACTGCAGCTAGAAACCCAGCCATCCGCCAAAATCTTCCATACATACCATCAACAACGACGACGGGAGTCTCTTTTGCTCAGGCGCTGAGCTACAACAACGGGTCTTACGCTTCAGTTCCAACACCTACATTTAAACAAACCACTTCAGGATTGTTGGAGCAACAGGCATCGAACCATACTTCGGAAAGTATCTGCGTAAACACATCCCAATTACCTAGTGGTATAGAATTATTGCTGGCAACTATAACAAAAGCAATGGGAGCAATGCAGCAAACGCTGCAGGGGCTTGTGCGCACTCAAAATCTCCTCCTGGAGCTTCTAGTCAAACAAAAATCTTAGATGATTACTCTTAAAATATCTTTCTGGAACGCGAATGGCATTTCGCAGCACAAATACGAGCTTATGCAGTTCCTTGATCAATATGACATTGACGCCATGCTCATATCAGAGACTCACTTAACAAATAAAAACTATTTTCATCTTACTGGCTATACATTTTATTCGACAAATCATCCTGATGGGAAGGCTCATGGAGGTACTGGAATTCTGATAAAGAATCGCATTAGGCATTACGAGATGCCATCATTCGCTACGACTTATATCCAAGCAATAGCAGTACACCTCGAAACCCAAAGCGGCTACCTAAACCTAGCCTCTATATACTGCCCAACGCGCTTCGCTATTACCGAAGCAGAATTCCTAAACTTCTTCGATGTATTGGGTGACCGCTTTATAGCAGCTGGTGACTACAATGCAAAGCACACCCACTGGGGATCTCGACTCATCAACCCCAAGGGAAAACAACTTTACAACGCGATTATAACTCCACGAAACAAGCTTGACTTTATTTCTCCGGGTAAGCCTACATATTGGCCAACAGATCCAAATAAGAAACCTGACCTGATTGATTTTGTTATCACAAGAAGAGTGCCGCAGGCTCATGTTCGTGTGGAGCACTTATCAGATCTATCATCAGATCATTCGCCCATCTTGCTTCACCTCTACGACCATCCTCAGGTTACAGAACGCCCACATTCTCTAACTACTGGTAAAACAGACTGGCTCAAATACAGAAAGTATGTAAGTACCCATATTAATGACTGCCCAAACGTTTCCTGTGAAGAAGACCTTGACAATTCAGTTGAAGCGTTAGTGAATGTTATTACACTGGCTGCAAAACTTTCCACGCAAACTATAGCATCTAATTAACCATTTAACAGCAGACGTGCTTCTAGGCACATCGAAGAACTGCTATACAATAAGAGAAGACTTCGTCGAGAGTGGCAAGCCCATAGATCCCCAGCCTCCAAGGAGCGCCTAAAAATAGCCAACTACATACTTTGCAAAGCACTAGAAGATGAGAAAAATAGAACTGAAATATCCTTAATGAAGAAACTCTCACCAAACGATATCCACTGTGGAAAGCTAAATCAGGCATATGACCACCAATAGAAAGTGAACAACCCCTACATACGCAAACAGGAACTTGGGCCCGCAGCAACGAAGAGAGGGCGAATACATTTGCCCTCCATTTAGAAAATGTCTTCAAACCACTTCCAGCAACGAATAGCTTTGTGCTGCCAATAATCTCCAATCCTGAAGATAGCCCGCAAATTATATTCCATCCAGAAGAAGTTACAAGAATCATACAGTCCCAAGACAAAAAGAAAGCGCCGGGTCACGATCTCATCACCCCAAAAATGATTATAGAACTGCCAAACTGTGCAATACATCTTCTAACCATAATATTTAACAGCATGATGAATTCTGGATATTATCCTCTGTCATCATAATGATCCATAAAGCCGGAAAGGACAGGTCCCAGCCATCGTCATATAGGCCAATCAGCCTTCTGCCGTGCCTACTAAAGACATTTGAAAAGCTACTCCTCAGTCGCATCAAGCAATACTTACAAGCCCACAATGCAATACCAATGCACCAATTCGGATTTCGTGAAAAACACGGAACTATTGAACAAGTGAACCGGATAACCCCCGAGATACGAAATGCATTTGAAAGGCGAGAATATTGCTCCGCTGTCTTTCGACCGCGTGTGGCTGGACGGCTTAATTCATAAAATCAGATTAATACTTCCACAAAGCACCCATACAATTTTGGAGTCCTACCTACAGAAAAGAAGCTTTGCAGTGTGATGCAAAGATTTCCTCTCTGATTATCATCCAATAAAAGCTGGAGTACCCCAAGGAAGTGTGCTTGGGCCGACATTGTATATTATTTATACAGCCGACCTCCCGACATCCACTCTTACAACAACCTCAACTTTTGCTGCTATACTGCCATCCGAAGTCGGTCTAAATGTCCTCTTACAGCAACGCAACACCTAGTAGATCACCTCGTGCTTCTAGAACAATGGCTAGCAGACTGGCGCATAAACGTTAACGAACAAAAATGTAAACATGTTACTTTTACCCTAAACAGGCAAACCTGCCCTCCACTATCCCTGAACAACATTATTATGCGGAATATGCGGTCCAAATCCGAGTGGCTCGTAACAACTTCCATTTTGCTTTGGAATTGTTTGGTCTCCGTTTTTAAATCATCCTCTTTCACGAGCATATATTCCGAAAAAAACTCAAAATTAACTTTACCGGAAATATACTTTCTCCTGCTTCGAAGAGGAACTCCTCCGGTTATCTTAATTCCTCTCCTTCATTAACATACATATAATGAAGGATTCGTCCCTTAAATCCATCCGAAATCTTTTTGATTCTTCCATCCAAAGGTTCTATAGCATTCAGCTTGTGCTCCGCGGTGCAAGCATGGTGATTCCATTGAACTCCCACCGGGATGAAACGACGGCATGACTCACAATATTTTTGGGCTTAGTTATTCATTTTGGTTTTATTTTCTTATTCAATTGTAATGTAGTTAATTTGCAATTGTAATTTAATTGTTCTCACAAAGTCACTTAACAATTGAGACACACTCGTTGATAAGATCACTTTACTGTTTTTCGAAACTAGTAAAAGAGTAGTTCACTTCAAGAAATTTGAGTATACTGATCTGAACTTAGCGAAATTCTATCTTAAATATAACTTTGAGGATAGATTATAAGTATGAACTTAATCTAAATTTAAAACTAAAGTTGTAAAGTAAACAAAAAAACCTGCAAAGTTTTGATTGGTTGATGAAAATATTTTTCTTAATTTTAATAACTAAACTTCTCAAGGGGTATGATTTCGAGGGAGGGGTGGTGGTGGAAAAGCATGATACCCCATATGAAGAGGGGATACAAGTGAGAAGTAACTGGGAAGGAACTTCAGTTCGATTTCAAAGTTTACTGGATCAGCAATAATCAACCAAACAACCAAACAACAAAAGAAAGCCATACAGTTAAACAACTAGAAACCAGCTAATAACAACTAAACAGTTAAACAACAGCTATACAAAACTAATCAGTTAAACAACAAGCAACAAACAACAGTTAAACAACAAAACAATAACAGTTAAACAACAATAACAGTTAAACAACAAAAAAAAAACCAACTATACAACAACTAAACAGCTAATACAAAAAATGAATACCAAAAACAAACAACTATATAACATCAAAAATCAACTATACAACAAACAAAAATCAATTATATTTCATCAAAAATCAACTATACAACAATCAAACATCAACCAAACAACAAACAACATAAAACAGCTATACAGTCAAACATCTAGAAACCAGCTAATATCAACTAATCAGTTAAACAACAAACAGCTAATATCAACTAATCAGCTAAACAACAAACAGCTAATATTAACTAATCAGCTAAACAACAAACAGCCAATAACAAGTAATCAGTTAAATAACAAGGAACAAACAACAGTTAAACGTCAAGAAACATCAGTTAAACAGCAATAACAACATCAAGAAACAACTACATCATCAAGAAACAGCAGTCAAACAACAAAACATCATGAATAACAACCACGTGTTTGATGAAATCACCAAATTCCTCAAAAAAAATGGTGATTTCATTTTTGAGGATCATCGGCAGTCCCTGGAGATGATTTTCTCCAATCTTCAAAGGATGGAAAGAGTCGGTGAGAGAGAATCTAAATATGGCGTACATATGCTAACATGTCCCTGGGCCGACGATGATGTAAGAGAGGGCCCGGATACTTGTCAATGCCACCAGGCACCATACCTTAGAATTAAAGCTGTTGATTTAATAAACAAATACAATAAACTTAACCTTATATTTGAAAATAAATAAATAGTTAAAACAATAAAAATATATTTGAATTTAAAATTTACATATTCTTTTGTTATTGGGGTGGGTGATTTTTTCAGCTATTTCTTTCAGGTCAAAAAGTTAAAAAAATAAAAATATATTTGAAATTAAAATTTGAATCTTCTTTTGTTTGGGGGATGGGTGATTTTTTCAGCTATTTCCATTAACTAGGAAAACCTAAATATAACGCTGTGATCACCCGTCACACCGTGTGAGCACCACACTTTCTTAATCTAAGCAAAGAATATATCGCTATGATCACCTGACACACCTCAGTAATTTCTCCCCGTTTAACTAGGATAACCCAGATAAGCAAAGGACACCCGTCACACCCCAGTAATTTCTCCCCCCATTAACTAGGAAAACCTAAATATAACGGATCACCCGTCACACCGTGTGAGCACCACACTTTCTTAATCTAAGCAAAGGACACCCGTCACACCCCAGTAACTTCTCCCCGCTGAATAAGAGTCCCGATTTTTGGACCGAATTTCGGGATCTGGATTCTGAATACAAATCGTAGATACAAAAGCTGGATACAAAAGCTGGATACAAATCCTGGATATAACTATTGTGGACCCTAATTAACGATCACCCGTCACGCACCCATTAACTTTAATTACCCCCCACACCTGTCACATTGTCCTGATTTATTACCCTAATTAGCATAATTAATTACCTCCCCCCTCCACTTTTGTATCCAGTTTTTGTATCCAGAACCCGCATAAACATACTACTATCCCAGGTCACTCCATCAATATTCTTCAATCGTAGATGTGGACGACGCCATTCACAAAAACTTGGAGCGCTTATGGCGCATTGATGAGGTGAAGAATTCGTTAAATACGCTGACACCAGAACAACGGAAATGTGAAGAATTCTACAACAAGACGGTCCGACGTACCGGAGACGATCGGATAATGGTACGACTACCATTCAAGGATGAACCCAGTCTGCTCGGCTCTTCATACGACACCGCTAAAAGAAGATTTCTCGCTCTCGAACGAAGCCTTATCCGTAAGCCTGAGGTCAAGGCCAAGTACATTGAGTTCATGCAGGAGTTCGAAGCCTTGGGCCACATGAGCTTGGTAGGCCACTCAAACCTACATACTTCGCATTTCTACAATCCGCACCTCTGCGTGCTCAAGCCCAGCAGCACATCGACTAAGCTGAGAGTAGTCTTCGACGCCTCTTGTCAGACAACATCTCAGAAATCCCTCAACGATCTACTAATGGTGGGACCGACCATTCAGCCAGATCTCTACACATTGCTTCTTCGTTTTCGTTTATACATGTACGCAATCACTGCTGCAGGTATCTGCAGAGGACCGGAGATACCAGTACATCATTTGGAGAAATTCGCCATCAGAGCCACTGCGCACCTTTGAACTGAATACGGTCACTTACGGCTCTGCGGCCGCACCGTTTTTAGCCATACGCAGCATGGCTTACCTTGCAGATCAACACACCGACAACTATAAGCTCGGAGCTAGAGCCATTAAATCATCGTTCTACGTTGATGACTTCCTTGGCGGAGCAGACACAGAAATGGAACTTCATCTAATTAAGGAGGAAGTCACAGCTATCCTGTAAGACGGCCAATTTGAACTCGCTAAATGGCATTCAAATCACAGTAAGTTTGTGAAAGACGATACCATCAAACTGTTAAATTTAGACGAGGACAAGGTCACCAGCGCACTTGGTCTAAAATGGGATCAAGACTTGGACATATTCATATTTTCGTTTTCGCCTAGAAAAATCGGACCTTGTTACCAAGCGTACTATTCTGTCAATAGCGTCCTCGCTGTTCGACCCGTTGGGATTAGTAACACCAATTATAATAGTTGCCAAAATCATCCTACAAGAACTGTGGTTATTAAAACTACACTGGGATGAGTTCGTTCCGCAAGGCATCCATACCGCTTGGACATCGCTCCTTCAATCGCTCACGTCTTTAGAGTCTGTAGCCATCCCACGATACTGTCTCCAACCGACGACATGCTCTCTGGAGATATATATATATATGATGGACGTTGATGCACTACGAGCAGTACAAACAAGTGGCCCAACGATACCAAGCACGTGCTTGTTACGCGCGGGACCCTTTATCAATTAGGGCAAAAATGCGAGTTCGCGAGGAAAATACATAAAACAATTAGAGACGGGACATATAAAAATTATAAAGATTAGAACTAAGATTGAAGCAAATGAGATAAAATTTTAGTTTTTAATACAGGGATAGATGTAGAAGTGCAAATTAAATGATAAAGATTGTTATAATTATTACATAGAACACGAAAAGGCTCATGCAGAGTGAAATTTGATGTACATCGAGGCAAATTAAGAGGGTAATAATTTCGTGTTAGTCTAACGGGAACATTAAAAGTTAAACGGTTTACCAGTTCTACAGAATCAATATCACCTCTTATAAGATTTTGCACAAAAATAGTACCAAGCATTATTCTACGGTTTTCAAGTGTAGGTAAATTAATCAATAGTAATCTACTCTGGTAGGAAGGAAGCCTTACGTTTTGATCCCAGTTCAAACTACGAAGAGCAAAAAGAAGAATTTTTTTTTGTACCGACTCTATACGGTCAATGTGCACTTGGTATTGTGGGCTCCAAACCGAAGAACAATATTCCAATATAGGTCGGACAAGGGAGGTAAATAGTAATTTGGTTATATAAGGGTCGTCAAATTCTTTTGACCAACGCTTTATAAACCCAAAAACACTCATAGCCTTGTTGACAGTCAGCATTATGTGGCAGTCAAATTTAAGCTTCGGGTCCAGAAGAACGCCTAAATCATTTACTGAATATATACGGTCAAGTGGCAAGTTCTGAAGCAAATAACTTATAAACGTAGGAGTACCCCTATGAAAGGTCATTACGTTACATTTCAGGCAGTTCAAATTTAAGAGGTTATACTCACACCATACTTGAAAGTTATCAATGTCTGATTGTAAGCCGAAACCAGACTCAATATTATTGTATGTCAAACAAAGCTTAACATCATCAGCATACATTAGTACGCGAGAATTTGTTATGATAGAGGGAAGATCGTTAATAAACAAAGTAAACAGCAAAGGGCCTAGATGACTACCCTGGGGCACTCCAAATGTCACGCGGATCATTTTAGAAACAGCGTTCTTAAATATAACCCTCTGAGTCCTCCCATTCAAATAACTTGAAATCCAAGTTAAAAGATTACATGGAAACCCAAGCAAGTCTAGTTTGAATAAAAAAGAAGAGAGTGGTTAACGGAGTCAAAGGCTTTACTGAAATCTGTATATATAACGTCGGTCTGCATTTTATTGTTAAATCCATTAATTACAATAGATGACAATTCAAGTAGGTTGGTGGTAGTCGATCTTCGCTTAACGAAACCATGCTGACACGGTGATATTAGCGAGGAACATAAATGTTGCAAATGAGAAGTGATAATACGTTCAAAGGCTTTTGGAATTGCCGACAATTTAGAAATACCTCTATAATTCTGGGCATCCACCTTCGCACCCTTTTTGTGGAGTGGAATAATGAAAGAGTCCTTCCAGATAGTTGGAAAAACTGATGATGAAATAGACAAATGAAAAAGTTTAAGAATCGGTTTACAAATGGTTGAGGCACAAAACTTAAGCACACACCCGGGGAGTCCATCAGGACCGGGAGAATAAGTTGGCGTTGTTGTTGTTAAATCTCTTAAGAGAGAACTTTCGGTAATTATAGGTGAAAAAATACATTTTGCCCTATTTAAGGGATTACGGTAGTTTGATTCTGACCATGAAGAAGAGCTATAAGTAGTTTGGAAAAAGTCGGAAAATAAATCTGCAATTTCAGAGTCAGTCGATGCCTCCATTGAGTTAAATCGAACCGATGAAGGCAAAGCTGATGACTTACGCTTTGCGTTGACAAAGTTATAAAACTGCTTCGGATCATTTGTAAATTCAAATTTACAACGATTTAAATACATGGAATAGCAATGACTGTTAAGAACATTAAAATCAGATCGAGCCACCACATATTTCGAAAAATCGGATGGCTTACCCGATTTTTTATACTTTTTATAAGTGTTTGATTTAAGATTTTTAAGTCGTTCAAGCGCATTTGTAAACCAAGGGGGCCTGTTCGGCTTTGGAGGAAGCCTATTAGGAACGCATTCATTAAAAAAAGTGTTTAGAACGCTATAGAACAGTTCAGTGGCACTTTCGATGTCCATACAGTTATAAAGATCTGTCCAATCGTACTGCGAAATCATTACGTTAAGTTTATTATAGTCACATTTCCGAAAGCATCTCATTTTAGTTGGAGAAACTAAAGGAGAGGTGGTATCAAGGTAAGGAGGAGGCAAATTGTCAATTCCATAGTTGGGTGGTATCGGTCTTCTGGTACCACAAGAGCGTCAATTCTAGATACTGTGACTTCAGACGGCTCTGAAACAAACACAAGATCTAATTGTCTATTTAATGAATTTCGTATAAAGCTAACTTGCTGTAACGATAATTCTAAAAGGCCATCCACAAAATCATGGGTGGATAAAGGTAAGGCGACAAGTGAGTCAGAAGGGGGGGACCAAGATATATCAGGGAGATTAAAGTCACCCAAAACAATGAAAAGGTCTCTATTGGAAAAAAAGGATAGAATAGATTTAATAGCAGATAGAATGTTGCTCATAAATTATAAGGTCAGAGCCAGGGGGAATATAGGAACATGTAATAAAGATAGATAAGGATTGGAGGGTAACTTTCACACAAACAAATTCAATGTCACTAGGGACATGAGAGTTAATTCTCTCAGAATTTAGGGTAGAAGTAACGGCAATTAGAACGCCGCCCCCCCTACGGAGAAGGCGATCAGTTCTGTAGGTATTAAAATTATTTGCAAGAATTTCAGAGTCTGTTATCTCTGGTTTCAGCCAAGTTTCTGTAAAAGCTAAGATATCGTCCGTAAATGCCGAGGAGTCAGCATAAAGCTTGGGTAGCTTCATGTTAAGTCCTCTAACATTTTGGTAAGCCAAGAATAAACTTTTCAGTTTTTTGGCACCGTGGAAGGCCTGTTATTTGTTCTCGGTTTATTAGGAACAAATTCTTTTATAACCAGATCATCATTAAGCCAGAAGCTTTCAGAAAGCAGTTCTTTAAACACATCAGGCGGAGCAAAAATTTTGAAAGACGATATCCTACGGGCGTATGAAAATCGAAATTGTTCTACCGCAATATCCTCGGATGGGAATTTTTCACGAATAAATTCCAAAACATCCTCAGATGTGGTATCAGGCGTAAATCTTGAAACAAATAGTTGCTTCCTATGTGGAACAACTGAGAGTTTCTTACGCCCCCCAGCAGCAGTCTGAACCTCACTCAGCTGAGAGCCAGAAGCGGCACCTACTGTATCTCTGGGTACAGCTGAGAGATTTTTACGCCCCCCAGCAGCAGCCTGAACCGAATTAGTTGATTCAGCCGGCTCTGAAGCCTGACTTTCAGATACAGGGACTACAGGGACAGGGACTACAGGGACAGGGACTACACCGGAACTAGCAGTATCCATTGGCACAGGTGGTTCACTTACCCCTGTGTCACCAGAAACTGCAGCAGCTACCAAGTTTGGATTTAAGGTGGATTTAACGCTCGCATTTACTGTCGTTGAGCTAGCTTTTTTGCGTTTGGGCGACTCGGTTAATAATTTTTTATTATTAAATTGTTCACAAACGGAATTGAACCCGTCATTAAGCTGTTTAAAAACTCGTGAAAGGTTCAATAGGCCGTCTCGAGTCTGCCCCATAAAGCTGCCCATCTCAGATGTCAATCCCCTGCAGGACTCACATGTCCACATGAGACCAGTACGCAGTTCAATGTAGTCTTTTACTCTGCCGGTAAAACCTGCACATTTAACGTGCATCATCCCTTCGCAGAGCCAACAGAAAATAAAAGGGTCTTTAGGTGTCGTCGAAAGAGTACAATTTTTCTTAGAACAGGCGAGAGCCATTATAAGAAACAAGGTAAATTAAAAAGAGTAAAAAAAAATAAAAATATGAAAATGTGAAAATACCTCTAGTAAATTTGGCACTGGGATCAAAATTCCAATACCGCAAAAACACAAAAACACGAGAGTATAAGAGCGCGAGATCGCGAATTAAGTCGAGAGCAAGAGAGCGCGAGAGAAAAGTGTTCAAATCGACTGAGCGTGGCTTGTGGGGCACCAACAACTAAACGCACGAACAGTTACAATGTAAAGCAAGTGAGAGAGAGACTATAAGAAAAGCACCCAAGAGTCTACAAAAAATTTGGCAGGTTCCGAGAGAGCGAAATTACAGTTATAATAGAGCGGAAAAGAGAGAGAGAGAAAGAGAAAGAATACAAGAGCAAATTTAGAGAGTGCAAATAACACCAACAAAGCCAAGATATTAAACAAATCTAATGGAAATTGTTAAAATAACTAAAACCACATACCCGTTAACAGGGAGATCTATTTAAAACACTAACGCGATTGTTAGGCAAAACTTTGTTAGTAAGCTAACACAAAACACTTGCGAATAAATCACAAAAATAAATCAAAAACTCAGAGCACAAAGGTAAACACAACCGTTCACAAGCGACGCTAAATCGATTGATACATGGATTCTGCGACGCATCTATCAGGGCGTACGGCTGCTGCGTCTACGCTCGGACACTTGGATCAGATGGTCTCATCAAAGTCCAACTCATAACATCCAAGTCCAGAGTTGCTCCAACCAAGAAACTTTCGCTGCCTAAGTTGGAACTCTGTGGGGCACATCTGCTCTCACAACTCTATCGGAAAATCGCAGGAATCTTCGCGGACAGAGAGCCAACCATATACTTGTGGTGTGACTCCCAAATCGTCCTACACTGAAATCGCCAGCACTCAGCCACGTTGTCAACCTTCGTCGGCAATCGAATTTCGGAAATTCAGGAAGCAACAGCAGATTGTCATTGGAGACACGTTCCAACACACTGCAACCCGGCAGATCTACTCACCAGAGGCTGTACAGTTGCTGACCTGCAAACCTCGATATGGTTTCAGGGACCTGAGTTTTTACGAAGAGATCATCATTATTGGCCAAATGACAATAAGGAAGACATCGACATGGAGGTTGTGCAACTGGAGACAAGGAAATCAGCCTTCGTCGTACACACTGTCAATAACCCACTGCTCTCAGGAATTCATAAAATCAGCTCGTATTATCGCTGTTTACTTGTTGTTGCCTGGATGTGCAGATTTTCGGATCGCAGCCGTAAAGTGTTCCTGACTCAGTCGCTATCGCCGACTCCCACTGAGTTGCAGCGGGCATTACACTGCATCGTGTGGAACATCCAAACCGAGCACTTCCATCAAGAAACATCGTTGCTGCGCAAGGGCCATCCTCTTCGTATTAACCTAAAGAACCTTAGTTTATTTATACAGGTTACTGATGGCTTCGAGCTTCTAAGGGCGACTGGAACTTGCAAACTACCCTGATTCTCAAAAGCATCCAATTCTTTTACCCGGAAAGGATCACTTCGTAGATTTATTCGTTCGTCATCTCCATCTCCAAAACTATCACGCTGGACCAAAGGCCCTTGTTGCACTAATCCGACAGCAGTTCTGGGAAGTAAACGCGAGAGATTTGGCACGACAAGTCGTTCGCTCATGCGTACATTGCGTTCGCTATCGGCCAAATGTGGAAACGCAATTAATGGGTCAGCTACCCAAGGAACGCATCACACCGTCTCGTCCGTTTTCAAGATGCGGAATCGACTTTTGCGGGCCGGTCAACGTCTACCTGCGCATCCGCGAAAAACCCCCCAGCAAGGCTTGCTTTGCCACAAAGGCAATACATGTGGAGGTGGCATCGGATCTTACAACAGACAGCTTCATAGCAGCCCTCAAACGCTTGATTGCCCGACGTGGACTCCCATCCGACCTCTTCTGCGATAACGCCACGAACTTCGCAGGGGCCAACAACAAGCTGGAGTCGCTGAAGCAGTTTCTTTTCAAGGGTGAAACTGTTACATCGATCACCAATTTTTGTAATATGCAATTTATTAACTTTCACTTTATCCCGCCCTGGGCCCGCATTTCGGGGGTATATGGGAGGCTGCCGTCAAAAGTGTCAAAGGATTACTCATTCGCACACTCCGAGATACTAGGCTCACCTTTGAAGAGCTCTCTACTGCAGCCGCGGACGTTGAGGCGATCTTAAATTCTCGCCCCTTGACTCCACTATCGTCGGATCCAAGCGACTTGGGCGCTCTAACGCCTGGACACTTCCTGGTGGGAGACGCGCTCCGAGCATTACCGGAACTTCCAGTAGCCGACGACAATTTCGACAACCTGGATCGATGGCAGAAGGTCAGCGCTCGCTCATATGGAGTCGCTGGACGCACAAATTGGACGAAGACAGCTCCAAACCTAGAAGTCAACGACATGGTCATAGTCCATGAGGATAACCTTCTTCCACAACGTTGGCTACTTAGACGTATTGTCGACACCATCAAGGGACACGACAACATTGTGCGCGTAGCTAACATACGCACTGCCAGAGGAATTATACGCCGACCTATTCGGAAATTAGCATTACTACCAGTCTCTTGAAAGTCAATCGCATACTTTCAAGGGGGGCGGTATGTTGGGTCAAAACCCAATTGCCGTTGTCATCAATTACTTTGTATTTTAAATCTTGTGCCGATTCCTGACAGTTATTATAAATCGATAAGAAATGTGATGCTGAGAACTTGACCGCAAGAAAGAGAGAAGAAAGAAAGGGAAGAATATGACATTTTTGGTACTATTATTGTAACCTTTGCACGAGTAAGTCAAGTGCAGTGAATTTAACCGAACTCATTAAATACACTAGTTTACAGCCAAACTGCTCCAAGGCAATTGATGGCAAATTCTGTTAGTGTTCGACCCCCAAATCACGAAAATACCACTAATTTTTTTTCGATGGCACAGTTTTTTTTTAAAGATTTTTTGATCAATATGATTGGATAAGTAATGGCAGCGCAGCAGCTCGACAAAGTTGAAAAATGTGTTTTTTTTTCCTCTGTAGGTCGGCTGTATGTATCGTAAAAACTCGAAATAAATCCGTTGAAAAATTATAATGAGTACAAACTTAAAGTTTACATCCCACCGGACAAAACAAGCCGAGTATGGCCCAAATTCATAAAAAATTGGATTTATGGTGGATTTTTAAAGTTCGGATTTTTCAACTTTTTTCGGTTGACAAAGTTCAAATTTTAGTTTTATCCTAGGCGGCGACATGTAAACAAAAATGAGTGGTGATGGCAGCCGGGTCAAAAAATAGCTAAATCAGATATTTAAAAGCTAGAAAATTATAAACATGAATTTTATTTTTAAAAATTCCTTTAAAAATATAAAATTGCTTGCGTTATGACTGTGAGTATTTTTAATAAGTAATATCCATTTGAATAAATCATTCTTATGAAATAACCATACTTTCAAAAAAAGCATGCTTTTTTTAATAAGTACTGCAGTATCAAAAACGAAAATAAGACTACGAATAAAAAAAGAGGATTGTGCTTGTGATTGTGTGTGATAATGAATAAAATTAAGGAATACAATTGCTTAAATGGTCCAGACACTTTTTGTAATGTGTGTGGTAAATTTATTATGAGCAATACATTTCGACCCTTTGACAGTGAGGTAGAAGATCGATATTTCCTCTACTTTCATAAGAATGATTTATTCAAATGGATATTACTTATTAAAAATAGAATTTGCCATCAATTGCTCTGGAGCTCTCCAAGAATATTATTTTGTAAACTAGTGATATATTCATAAACTAGCACCGTCCAACTTTAAATTATATTCAAGTAAAATCCCTTATCTCAACAATTAATAAATAAAATAAATAATTTAAAAAAAATCTATATTTGGGCAATTCTCTGCCGTCACACGCGACGTTCGTACGCTTTGCAGGTGAAAAAAACCATCTTCCAGGACTTCTTTTCTTTTGACACTAGGCTGAAATTAAAGGTCTTGATTAGCACTAAAATACGTGCTAAGGCTGACTTTGGGCCATTTTTCGTTTTTAATATATATAAAAACACCAATAGAAGTGACTTTTTTGTCTTCCCACTTAACTTTCGATTGTAGCGAAACGTGAAGGAATATTTTAATGCAGTTAATTTCATAGTGACCCCTATTTTTATACCCGTTACTCGTAGAGTAAAAGGGTATATTGTATTCGTGCAAAAGTATGTAACAGGGAGAAGGAAGCGTTTCCGACCCCATAAAGTATATATATTCTTGATCAGGATCACTAGCCGAGTCGATCTAGCCATGTCCGTCTGTCCGTCTGTCCGTCTGTCTGTCTGTCTGTCTGTCTGTCTGTCTGTCTGTCTGTCTGTCTGTCCGTCTGTCCGTATGAACGCTGAGATCTCGGAAACTATAAAAGCTAGAAGATTGGTATTTGGCATGAAGATTCTTGGAGTTCCTACGCAGCGCAAGTTTGTTTCAAAAGGGTGCCACGCCTCCTCTAACGCCCACAATCGCTTATATACGATTTTAAAAATTTCAATATTTCGGAAAAGTAAAAATGCAGTTTTATTGTGTTTATCAATACCTATCGAAATGTAGAAGAAATTTTTCAAATCGGACCATTCGTTAAAAAGTTATGCGTGTTCAAAGTTTCTATCTCCATCTCCCTCGCACTCCCTTTACCTGAGTAACGGGTATCTGATTGTCGGGGCACCCGACTATAGCGTTCTCTCTTGTTTCTTCTTAAAAGTGTATTTGGTTTGGTTGAAAAATTTTTAATAGTTATTTTTTTATTTGCAATGAAGTGACTGTCACACGCTACATGTCGCACGCGACAGTTTTTTCCATATTTTCTTAGGTGGTTTTTCTGTAAGCTTAACGTCAAAAAAACCGTTTAAGAGCAACTTTAAAAAATACCAAACAAGAGAGAACGCTATAGTCGGGTTGGTGTCCCGACTATCTAATACCCGTCACTCAGCTAAAGGGAGTGCGAACGCTGTACTCGGGTTGGTGTCCCGACTATCTATTGGGGCTAAAGGGAGTGCGAGGGAGATAGATATATGAACAATTTTGATTGCGTATAACTTTTTAATGAGTGGTCCGATTTGAAAAATGTCTTCTACATTTCGATAGGTATTGATAAACACAATAAAACTGCATTTTTACTTTTCCGAAATATTGAAATTTTTAAAATCGTATATAAGCGATTGTGGGCGTTAGAGGGGGCGTGGCACCCTTTTGAAACAAACTTGCGCTGCGTAGGAACTCCTAGAATCTGCATGCAAAACGCCAATCTTCTAGCTTTTATAGTTTCCGAGATCTCAGCGTTCATACAGACAGACAGACGGACAGACAGACAGACAGACAGACAGACGGACAGACAGACGGACAGACGGACATGGCTAGATCGACTCGGCTAGTGATCCTGATCAAGAATATATATACTTTATGGGGTCGGAAACGCTTCCTTCTCCCTGTTACATACTTTTGCACGAATACAATATACCCTTTTACTCTACGAGTAACGGGTATAAAAATACCAAAAAATGACTTTTTTGTCCACACACCTACGTGAGAAAAGGTCGCTCACCTTCCGTCCATCTCCGACATCCCCCATGTAGCAATACTGAACACGTGACTTTTTCCTCACTATGAGCAATTTATATTTAACTGGGATTCCTATGTACGTGAGAAAGGTCACACACCCAAAGTATCCTAAGATTGTTATCTAAGACAAACATGTCCGATCATTTTGGGGAAAGATGTATCCTATGATTGTAAAACTAAGAAAGAAATGAAAACAACGTCCAATGAAATAAATCTCACAAGTTAATAATTGAGATAATAATAATTCAGAGGTGGGAAATATTTTCCACCCCCTCAGAACCTTTAACTGCTAAATTGATTCTAAAATTTCTCTTCTTTCTCATCTCATCTCTTCTCATCTCATCTCTTTCGTCTTCATTTTAGTTTTTTTTATATGTTTGCTTATTAATTTTAATAATTTTTTTTAATATTAAAAATATTTATTAATTTCAATTATTTTACTTATTAATTTATTTATTGAATTTAATTTTCTTATTCTATTCTGATGATTTACATTAAAAGAGGTAGACACATATTTCCGACAGTAATTCAGGATTATAGAATGAAAAGTCGTCATAATAAATCCTAGTTTGCGATCATCTAGATTTAGGTGATGTTTATAATATTGACCAAATATCTTCCTTTTATATTATTGAATAAGTAAATAAATGTTAAATAAAAATATCTTTAGCATATCAAAACAGATAACACAGATATTAACAACAAAGTACCAAATAGTAACAGCTAATAACAGCTAAAAACCAGCTAATACCAACTAATAACAGATAATAAACAGACAATTCGCTTAAGAATTAAAAAAACCCGCCCCCTGGGAAGCCCTTTTTTAAATTTTTTATTTTTAAGAATTTTTTTCCGAAAAGTCCAAAGTCAAAAATGGGTTTTTCACCTAAAAAAATTGACTTTCGGCTTAAAAATAAAATATTTAAAGTTAAAAAATAAAAAAAAACGCTTCCCAGGGGGCGGGTTTTTTTAATGCAGAAAAATATGCGACAAATTTTAAAACGATCGGTTGAGCCGTTTAGAAATGCCGATGAACACGGACTTTCAAAACGTGGTTTCGAGAAAAACGCACTTAAAGATGCACTTACGTACCTAAAGTCTTAGAGGTTAGGGTACTAGTTTTAGCATAACTTCTAAACTTTTTGTCCGATTGACTTACAACTTTTTTTGTATAATCTTAAGATGTTAATCTACAAGAAAAAAATTTAAAAAAAAAATCGAAAATTTTTTTTTGCAAGACCCTACCCCTTCCTTAAGCCAAGCTCTCGACCGATGCTACTATTATGCCGATTTTATCGCAATTTTCTACAACAGGCCTTCCTTCTTTGACCACCTCTGCACCAGAACGAAAACGTTGAAACCATCGTTGTTCGGTGGAAATGGAAACTGTATCGTGTCCATAAACTGCACAAATTTTATTGGCGGCTTGAGATGCATTTTGAGTCGTTCGTGAGTTATAGCGTCGCAATCAAAGCAAAATAAAGAGAAAATACGGCATATTTTACAGTACTACTAAGATAAAGGCAAAAATGCATCTTAAGCCGCCAATAAAATTTGTTAAGTCTCAGATGACACATTCAATTTTTAACGTCAATTTATTGTGGCAATTTTTCTTTAATGGGACTTTAAACGAGCGCGAGAAAGATTCAAACATTTTTGGCTGCTCTACTACTAACACCAATAGTAAAGACGCGATATCATATTAGTCCTGACTCGCTTGCACTTCTTTAAACTCACACAAATGAAAACTTGTCACAATAAATTGACGCTAAAAATTGAATGTGTCATCTGAGCCTAAACATTTTTTATACCCGTTACTCGTAGAGTAAAAGGGTATATTGTATTCGTGCAAAAGTATGTAACAGGGAGAAGGAAGCGTTTCCGACCCCATAAAGTATATATATTCTTGATTAGGATCACTAGCCGAGTCGATCTAGCCATGTCCGTCTGTCCGTCCGTCCGTCTGTCTGTATGAACGCTGAGATTTCGGAAACTATAAAAGCTAGAAGGTTGAGATTTCACACACATATTCTTGGGCTTCCTACGCAGCGCAAGTTTGTTTCATCGAGGTGCCACGCCCCCCCTAACGCCCACAATCGCCATAAACGATTTTCAAATGTGTCTGGAGGCCACATCTTTTAAGATTTTAAAAATATATAAACGCAATTTTATAGTGTTTATTAATACCTATCGAAATGTAGAAGACATTTTTCAAATCGGACCATTCATTAAAAAGTTATACGCAATCAAAATTGTTTATATATCTATCTCCCTCGCACTCCCTTTAGCCCCAATAGATAGTCGGGACACCAACCCGAGTACAGCGTTCGCACTCCCTTTAGCTGAGTGACGGGTATTAGATAGTCGGGACACCAACCCGACTATAGCGTTCTCTCTTGTTTAAATATTAATTTGTTTCTATTATTAAGAAATTAAAAACTTATTATGTTTTAGAAATTGTATTTGAAGAGAGAAAGAAGAAGAGGTTTGGATTCATATAACCGGAGATACAGATTTTCAATGAGAGGGTAATTTTTCAAATTTGACGATATTTAACTTTAAAAATTTCGAACTAAAAAAATAAATTTTTTTTGGCCAAATCCTGACACACGTGTCTACTTGTTTTCCGAATTTCAGGCAAATCAAAAATGTGACCCAATAAAAGGTGTTCGGTTTGTAAAAGAACCGCCCATATGTGAAATTGAAAGAGTTGACCGAATATCTCTCCTTTTGAAATAGTGAATATATGGATCAATCTCAAAGAAAAAACCTTTAACAGATCATAACAGATAATACCAGATAATACCATCTAAAAACAGCTAGTATGTATTGAAAGTGCTAACTAATTATCCCCCTTTAAATTCTTAAATAAATTATTCAGTTATATACAGGGATGGCTCAGAAACCGGGGACGGATTTTGGGACGGTTGGTTTAGAAACCAACCCATCAAAACCGTAGGTGTCACAGAAACTCGAGAGATTTTCCTTTTTCGGAAAATTTACCGAATAACGACCAGGGCTGAATGCATACACTAAATATGGAATATTCAATAATTATCGAATTTTATTTGACTTATTTTGACAATTTTCCAATAAGTTTGAAACTTTTTTTATGTTTTCATGCAAAATTACAAAAAGAATACTTGTTTAAAGCGCATATTATACTTAATAAAAGAAAAAAATGAAAAATTTTTAATACCTGGCAGGCTACTTATTGCAGCCCTGACCAGCTGTTTGCAGCGACTGCGTTGGTCTAGAATACTTGCGAAGGCATAAACTACGAGAGGCTAGGATGCAGAGGAGAATCCCTAGAAGCGGTTTTACATGGTAGTCCATGGGGACTTAACTCAAGGAGTGGTCACAAGAACGCAGCCGCCCTGAGTAAATCCTTTGGCAATGTCGATATTTTCGCGAATGAATCGCAAGAATATGACATCTTGTGCTGCTGACCTACGTGTACTCTTGAAAATTAGCAACGTTATTAGTTTAAATTAATAATAAACAAAATTTTTTACTTTTACTTTAATATTTTCTTCTTCCTCATACCCTGCTTCTTATCCGGCAAAAAATAGGAAACTTTTCACAACAGTGCTGCCACCTTTTTGCAAAGTCGGCATGTTTTATAGGTTTTTTATAAAAAGCATATTCTTAAATATAACCCGAAGTAAGTATACAAATTGTAGTATGCAGATAGTTCATTAAATTCATTAATTACTAATATAAATAAAGTTATATTTTTACAAGCATTTGTTGGAATGGTTTTCTGTGACACCCCCGATAATCATAAATCTTTTAAAATCTGGTATTAAAAAAATAAAAAAAAAAAAATAAAGCACTGGGCTTAGAGATAAAATTCCACTCGTAAAATATATGCATAATATGGAAACCAGGTTACCTTAAATAAGTTTAATAAGGGAAGAACACAATTCCCCAATCATTTATTAGCTAAAAATTACCAAAAAAACACACCCTACAAAAGCATAAAAAGGATATTTTCTGGTGTGGTTAGGATTCCTTTTAGTACAGACTTCCAAACATTTCTTTTTCTCACACTTTTAAATTTATAGTCCCAACTAAATGTATACCTACATACAAATCGACCCAGACTACTTTATAGAATATATCCCCTCAAACAAATTTCGTACATACAGAATAAGAGTAACATTTATTTCTATCATAATTATTAATTCTGCATATTCTAACACGAAGAAACTGATGAAGAAATACAGAATAAAAAATAAAAGTTAATACAATTAATACAATAAATACAATTTACATTATTGTAATGAAATAAAAAACTAGAAATATAATATATCAAGATTTTTAACCTTTTTACTGAAAATCTATACCTACATAATGTTCGACCCGGACTACTTCCCTTAAACAAAATTTATAAATATACTAGCAACACCCGAAGCGACGTTGTCCGCTACTTTTAGCAAAGCATATCCGAGTAAAATCCCGCCTAACCTTAGCTAAACAGTAAACCCACCTAGAACGCACTAATATTCTACCCATATCCTCCTAACCATAACATACCTTACCTTAACACCGCATTAACCCTAATATTACTTTACCTTAACCCCACTTATTTTATTCTCACCCTTGTCACACTTTTTTAGCACCTTAATGCTGTTTTCACCTTAACACAAGTTTTTCCTCTTCTTAGCTAACCTAACTTTAGTCTCACCTGAAAAAAAATGTTCCTTACTTTACTTACTTACTTTAACTTCACTTTTTCTTATTAAAACTTGATTGTCACCTATACCACCCACCTTATCCTCGCTAAAGTCCAAACGAACCTTACCTTTCTCACCTTCACCCTTTCTTTACATTACTTTTACCCTAATCTATCTAATACCTCCTTAATCGCAACTTAACCCCGCACTAACCTCACCTTATTCCCACCTTAACATTTTTATCATTTTGGTTAACTAAGCGAATGCAGAGAAAAACTCTTACTATTTTCTTTACTGTTTTTTTTTCGAACAGATCTAACCCCCAAAAACCTTAAAAACTTAAAAAAGAATAAATAAAAAATAATAACACACACCTATGAAAGGCTACGGACAAAATAGTTTAAGCGAAATCCGCCCGCAGGATCGGTAGGTAAACAAAAAAGGAAGTGGTCCAATGTCGGCTGGGGATCAACAGCAGGAGTTTAATATTTTCGGAAATAAGGAAAATTAAAAAAAAAACGCACATAAAGCTCCAACTCTTTTTAGTGAAAACTGTGGATGTAATATGACGTGTGAGCCTTTTGGAGACGAAATTTTCCAACAATTTCCCCCCGCCTTTAACGCAATCTTACAAAAAAAATCATATAAAATCAGCCGTGGGTCCCAAAAAAAAAATAAAAATACCTTACTGATTGTATGGCATAGTTCCACACTTTAAACCAAAAACGAATCCGATCGCATAATCGGTGCGGAAGGGCTTTAAAAGATTTCCACAAATAAAGCTTAAAATAAAAATATCAACTTGTTTGGTTGAAAACTGTGGGAATGGTTGATGTTTTAATCAAGCAATTTTGCATTTTTCGAGAGTCCTGGGAGTCCTTAGGAGCCGAATTTTAAAAAAAACCTTTCTTAGTGCACACCTCCTCTAACACACGATTCAGACCCAATTTTTTCCAGAATTTGGGGTCTTATGGTTTGGTCTTTGAAATTCAACGCCAAAGTTGAAAATGCAAAAATTCTGACGATTTTTCTGATGGAAAACGAATTCTAAAAATTAAATCTTAAATGGAACTAATTTTTTTATTCATGAAATCTACACATTTTGATTTAGAATTGCATCCATTAGGTGATCCGTTATTTTATCCTAATTTAATCATTACATACTTATGTACATGCCAATTTGTCGATGTGTGTGTATGTCATTGCGTTTCTTACATTCAAATTTGACGACTGAACGTTTTCCCTTGAAAATTAATCTAATTTTTTTTTTAAATCAAAACGAAAATTCCTTATGCTTTTTACGGGTTGGCTACACACTTTGACTTAGAATTGCGTCAATTAGATAATCCGTTCTGGTATCCAAATAGTAAAATTTTGATCAGGTGTTTCCAAACCAGAAAAAAACATTTCTTTCGCTTCAAATGACTCTCTCTCTCTCTGCTCTCTACTCTCTCGCTCTACTTCTGCTGACGTTGTTTTTGTGAGAGCTGTGTTCGGAATTCGTTCGTAAGTGCTGCGAACTGCCAAAGCATACAAAAAACAAAAACAACGTGCTGCCAAAAAAGCCCCCGCAACCCCCGCAATCTTACAACAAAAATCATATAAAATCAGCCGTGGGTCCCAAAAAAAAATAAAAATACCTTACTGCTTGTATGGCATAGTTTCACACTTTAAACCAAAAACGAATCCGAACGCATAATCGGTGCGGAAAAGATTTCCACAAATAAAGCTTAAAATAAAAATATCAACTTGTTTGGTTGAAAACTGTGGGAATGGTTGATGTTTTAATCAAGCAATTTCGCATTTTTCGAGAGTCCTGGGAGTCCTTAGGAGCAGAATTTAAAAAAAAACCTTTCTTAGTACACACCTCCTCTAACACACGATTCAGACCCAATTTTTTCCAGAATTTTAGGTCTTATGGTTTGTGCTGGGGGAACATGACGCAAATCGACATCTACTCTTTTATAGTAATACTCGATTAGAATCAATTATTACTAATATTATTATTGCTCATCCCTTAACATGAAGAAACTAATAAATGGATACTTTTTTTTTATATTATTTTTTTCCTTTTTTTACATTGAGCTTTTAAGTGACTCAAAGCTTCTTCAAATGGTTTATAACGGCTTGATGACTTAAGCCAAGCTCTTGACCGATGCTACGGCTACTACTATGCTTTTTTTTTTATCGCCATTTTCTTCGACAGGCCTTCCTTTTTTGACCACCTCTGCACCAGAACGAAAACGTTGAAACCATCGTTGTGCGGTGGAAATGGAAACTGTATCGTGTCCATAAACTGCACAACTTTTATTTCCGGCTTGAGATGCATTTTTGCCTTTATCGTAGTAGTACTGTAAAATATGCCGTATTTATACCCGTTACTCGTAGAGTAAAAGGGTATATTGTATTCGTGCAAAAGTATGTAACAGCTAGAAGGAAGCGTTTCCGACCCCATAAAGTATATATATTCTTGATCAGGATCACTAGCCGAGTGACGTCTGTCCGTCTGTCCGTCTGTCTGTCTGTCTGTCTGTCTGTCCGTATGAACGCTGAGATCTCGGAAACTATAAAAGCTAGAAGATTGGCATTTTGCATGCAGATTCTAGGAGTTCCTACGCAGCGCAAGTTTGTTTCAAAAAGGTGCCACGCCCCCTCTAACGCCCACAATCGCTTATATACGATTTTAAAAATTTCAATATTTCGGAAAAGTAAAAATGCAGTTTTATTGTGTTTATCAATACCTATCGAAATGTAGAAGAAATTTTTCAAATCGGACCATTCGTTAAAAAGTTATGCGTGTTCAAAGTTTCTATCTCCATCTCCCTCGCACACCCTTTACCTGAGTAACGGGTATCTGATTGTCGGGGCACCCGACTATAGCGTTCTCTCTTGTTTCTCTTTATTTTGCTCCATGATTGCGACGCTATAACTCACGAACGACGTGTTAGCGCGTGAAATGAGCATTCCAAAAAGGCCAGATGCCCAGATGCGACGAATAAAACAAGAACTACTTTTGACAACCTAATAATAAAAATCCTGCAGGACTTTTTTGACAACCCAATATTTATATTATTATCAATAAATACTATTTTAAACCGTGTCAACATTCATCACATTATTGTAATGAAGCAAAAACAAGAAAATTGAGAAAAATAACCATCCAAAATAATTTTTATATTATATATACGAATAAATCATTCAATTCCGATCATTTACGACTATCAATATATCCTTTTGCTAACCTTACATCCCAAAAACACAGTTATTAGTTACAATACATCGTCTTCATTCTGCTCTCATTGTGGTCGGACGTTATTCTATTCTTTCTGCTATGACTATTTGCGCCGAATGCAATTCGGAGGTTACTGCTACACAGCTGCGTTGCTTTGATGCCATCCGCTGTTCGTCTGTTTGCCGCCCTGTTTTTCATATTGCCCGTATTGATTTGAAGTCTGATGCGATTAATTTGCTTACGAATTTGCCAAATATTATTTGGCAGTGTGATTACTGTGTTGTCGGCCATGACTCGGAGTCTAAAATTAAGGAAGTCAACAAAAGAGTTCTTGAGCTAGAAAAGCTTTACCTTAACTTGAGCACAAAAATTGATAGTGTTCAACCATCTACGGATCTCGAAAACGTTAACACCAATGACCGGAAAAAAGGAGCTAAAAAGACTGTATCTCCTATTCAAGCTTTGGCAAGTCCTCTTCAAGTTCTACCAGCAGCTCCCGAAACTGAGCCTTCGCCATTGGGTTCTAATGCAGTTTACAAAAAGAAGAATATTCCCAAGAACAACAATAAGAGGAGCCTAATTGGTAAAGGCCCTACTTGTGATGAACTCGAAGTTGTGCCCAGCAATTCTTTATTACGTGTTGGCAAATGTTCTATTAACACAAAGCCAGAGGCGTTGTGTAAATATGATTTAAGGAACCTTAAGAGTAGCCAGTTAAGGACTTAAGGTTGGCGAAATACATAAATAAAAAAGTCTATTATCAATTCTCATTAAGCAGGTCATCTATTGATAACCATAATATAATCCCAAACTCAAGGTAACAAAAACCACAATTCAGGTGCAAATATGAAGAATCATCATTCTAATTCTATCTACTCATAAAAATATCATAAAACAAGAGAGAACGCTATAGTCGGGTGCCCCGACAATCAGATACCCGTTACTCAGGTAAAGGGAGTGCGAGGGAGATGGAGATAGAAACTTTGAACACGTATAACTTTTTAACGAATGGTCCGATTTGAAAAATTTCTTCTACATTTCGATAGGTATTGATAAACACAATAAAACTGCATTTTTACTTTTCCGAAATATTGAAATTTTTAAAATCGTATATAAGCGATTGTGGGCGTTAGAGGGGGCGTGGCACCCTTTTGAAACAAACTTGCGCTGCGTAGGAACTCCAAGAATCTTCATGCCAAATACCAATCTTCTAGCTTTTATAGTTTCCGAGATCTCAGCGTTCATACGGACAGACGGACAGACAGACAGACGGACAGACGGACAGACGGACATGGCTAGATCGACTCGGCTAGTGATCCTGATCAAGAATATATATACTTTATGGGGTCGGAAACGCTTCCTTCTCCCTGTTACATACTTTTGCACGAATACAATATACCCTTTTACTCTACGAGTAACGGGTATAATGATACCCCCAAGAAAACAGACAGACAGACAGACAGACAGGCTGCGGGCTACCGACCCAGCTAGTAAGTATATATTTTTTTAAGTTTTTTTTTTTTACTATTATTATACCCTTGAAGAAGGTATAATGATTTCAGTCAGAAGTTTGAATGCATTAAAGCATAAGTTTCCGAAAATTTACAAAGCTATATTTGTTGTCCTATTCATTTCTTAATAGAAAAAAGACTTTTGGGAAGGTTTCAGCTCGATAACTTCAAAACTGAGAGACTAGTTTGCATAGAAACGATCAAACGGACATGGCTTGAGAAACTCCACTGTTGGTGCTGATCGGAAATATCTCCTTCACTGCGTTGCAAACTTCTGACTGAAATCATTGTACCCTTTGCAAGGGTAAGAAAATACATACTTGGAAAACCTTTGTAAAATACTTTTATTCAAAGATACTAAATGTATAATTAACTTTCACTTTAATTTCACTTTTTTATATTTTTATCAAATTTACTGTTCAAAAAGTCGATCCCATACTGACTTTCTTGAAAGCAAGAAAGTTACTAAAGTTATAGCATACGTGTTGTAATATTGGAATCTTGAGAGATTCGCTATAGAGGCCCACGAATGGGGCATACAAATTGAAGATGTCACCCAATTATTAATGTATATTTTTTATTATAAATAAGCTAAGCATTACAAGAGATTAATTGAATGGTTTACTTCTAACTTAATATTTATTTATAATTCTGTATATTACAATTTGGTTTTATATTAAAAATCCTGAATGCGCCCCTGTAAAATCGATTAATTTTCTACAATTGCGATCAACAATAGACTAATTTATTTCAGTTCATTCTATAAAAATTTTGATTGTAAATTTACTTTTGAAATGTTAAACATAATGCAATATAAAATAGTTCGGTCTTTTGAGAACATTTTTGAAGAGGGGAATTCAGACATGTGATTTTTGCATTTTGCCAACATTTAAAATATTTAATTTATTTTATGTATTTTTTGTCTTTTGCATCAAAAAATCAACTTTGCGATTTTTTCTATAAAAACTGGTTAGATGAATTTAGTTCAAACCTTTTGTATATTATTAAGTGTCATTTAAATAACATCCACTAATTTGTATAGCTAATATCTGCTAATATATCGGTGGCAAAGCAATTGCTGGAACACTATTAAAAAAAAGTCCGATATCGGTGATCTATGTGTGTATCTTCGCCAAAAATTATCGGATTTCCATTTTGTTTTTACATTTCGCTAAAAATTAAAAAAAAAAAAACCGTCCCCTGGGAAAATGAAGAAGAATTTTCTAAAATTAATGTTGTTTTTATATTTTTTTCGTTTTTGTTACCTATTAAATCTTATAGATTGACATTGTATACTCGTGTTGTCTTCTCCCAGGATCGAACTCACGACCAGGCAAATTCTCTAAACGCTAGGCCAGCTAGCCACTTTTACAGTAGGGGCAAAGCGGGTACATGAATTTCATTAGAGACATTGAAAAATTACAAATATTTGCAGCATGTCATTGGTGGGCTCAAACTCGGGCCTAAGCTGTCCTAAATTTATTTGACAACCAGATTTTTCGATAAATTAATTTAACGATTTAAAATAACAAGAAATTAAAATGACAACTCATTTTTGTTTACATGTCGCCGCTTGGGATAAAACTTAAATTTGGACTTTGTCGAACGAAAAAAGTGAGAAAATCCGGATTTTGTCCATACCCAGCTTGTTTTATTTGGTACCTATAATGATTTTTCAAAGGATTTTTTTTAAAGTTTTTACGATATGTACAGCCGATTTACAGTCGACCAAAAAACACATTTTTCATCTTTGTCGGGCTACTGCGCTGCCATTACTTATCCAATCATATTGATCTGTATGGAAAAGTTAAGCTTTTAAATTGAAAATGAAATGAAAACTGGCCAAATCGATAGATGTGGACGAGACATAGGAAAAAATTTAAAACAAGAAAGGAAGCTAGCTTCGGCCAGCCGAAGCTTATGTACCCTTGCAGATAAAAGAAACACCTTTTTAACACCTTTAATCAGAAATCAAAACGCCTACTTCCTGCAAAGTTACAATGAATTTTCTTATATTTGTTTGATTATTCGTATGGGAGCCTTAAGATATAGTGGTCCGATCCGGCTCGCTCCGACATATGCACTACCTGCAATAGAAAGAAGACTTTTGGGAAAGTTTCATTGCGATAGCTTTAAAACTGAGAGACTAGTTCGCATAGAAACGGACAGACGGACAGACGGACATGGCTAGATGGACTCGGCTATTGGTGCTGATCAAGAATATATATACTTTATGTGGTCGGAAACGTCTCCTTCACTACGTTACAATATCTGACTGAAATTATAATACCCTCTGCAAGGTTATAAAAATCAAAAATTTAACATTTTGAACTTTAAAAAATCTTTAAAAAAACTGTGCCATCAAAAAAAAGTTAGTGGTCTTTTCGTAATCTAGGGCTCCAACACTAACAGAATTGGCCCTCAATTGCTGTGGAGCATTTTGACTGTAAACTAGTGTTATATGTTTACTATACCCGTTACTCACGTATGTCGTACGGATGAGCTCAGACAGGTGCAATAGATAATTGATAAATTCAGATCCTGGAGGTATATGGGAGCCGGTGAAAAAGAACGATAATTTTACGGAAATAGATTCTATACTTGCAGATTCAGAAATCTCAACCAACTCAGAAGTCAAAGTGAATTTGACAAAGGTAAATTATGTTAATACAGAAGTATATAAGAATATCTGCATACTTAGTTTTCGATTTGAACGGATGGTATTTGCGCAATCACGAATTGAAAAAATAGCAACATTTAATGTTTTGGTTTAAGATATCTTTGATAGTCTGTAATCAATTTTATTGATACCTTTGTCAAAAAATGGCTAAAATGCCATTCAACCGAATTGCATTAAAGGTTCCATCATTATTTAAGTCAATCAAAGCTTATGGGCCATATGCACCTCTATTCACAACCAATTTGATGCGTTTATCAGGCTTTCAAAAATACAAGGAAAAAAAGAGAGAACGCTATAGTCGGGTGTCCCGACTATATGATAGCCGTCACTCAGCCAGCAGTGCGAGGGAGATATAAAACTTTGATTGCGCATAACTTTTAATGAATGGTCCGATTTGAAAAATGTCTTCTACATTTCGATACATATTGATTTGTATTAATAAACACTATAAAATTGCATTTATACATTTTTAAAATTTTTAAAAGATGTGGCCGTCAGACACATTTTAAAATCGTTTAAGGCGATTGTGGGAGTTAGAGGGGGCGTGGCCCTCGGCTGAAACAATCTTGCGCTGCGTAGGAAGCCCAAGAATATGCGTGGGTAATGTGAACTTTCTAGCTTTTGTAGTTTCCGAGATCTCAGCGTTCATACAGACAGACAGACAGACGGACAGACTGACGGACAGACGGACATGGCTATATCGACTCGGCTATTGACCCTGATCAAGAATATATACTTTATAGGGTTGGAAACGCTTCCTTCTACCTCTTACATACTTTTGCACGAATACAATAATCCTTTCACTCTACGAGTAACGTGTATAATAACTGACCAAATTGGAGCTAACAAATTCTATGTCACTTCTATAAATAGAGGTAACATAAATGAAACAAAAATTCAGGTAAATGACGAACAAGATTATCGATCAGTGGCCAAATACCTAGATGAGGGAAAAACAAATTACTATACCTACCAACTCAAAAGTAGCAAAGGGCTACAAGTAGGAAAACAAAGGAATTAAATCAACAGTTCCAACCATTGAAATAATATCTGGGCTTAAAGAAAAGGGTTTTAATGCCAAAACGGCTATAAACATAATAAACAGAAACAAATAACTCCACGAAACAAGCTTGACTTTATTAGATCCCCAGCCTCCAAGGAGCGCCTAAAAATAACCAACTACGTACTTCGAAAAGTAATAGAAGATGAGAAAAATAGAGCGTAACTATCCTTTATGAAGCAACTCTCTCCAAATAGCAAACGCTATTCACTGTGGAAAGCTAAATCAGGCATATGTCCACCAATAGTGAGTCACCCCTACATACGCAAACAGGAACTTGGTCCCGCAGCAACGAAGAGAGGGCGAATCCATTTGCCCTCCATCTAGAAAATGTCTTCAAACCACTTCCAGCAACAAATAGCTTTGTGCTACCAATAATCTCCAATCCTGAAGCTAGCCCTCAAATTATATTCCATCCAGAAGAAGTTACAACAGTCATAAAGTCCCTTGACAATAGAGGAAGTCTGTCATCACAATGATCAATAAAGCCAATCAATATCAATATCGGCCAATCAGCCTTCTGCCGTGCCTATCAAAGATATTTTAAAAGCTGCTCCTCAATCGCATTGAGCAATACCTACAAGCCCATAATGCAATACCAATGCACCAATTCGGATTTCGTGAAAAACACGGAACTATTGAACAAGTGAACCGGATTACCTCCGAGGCTACGAATTGCATTTGAAAGACGAGAGTATTGCTCCGCTGTCTTTCTGGATGTGGCTTAAGTTTTCGACCGCGTGTGGCTGGACGGCTCAATTCATAAAATCATATTAATACTTCCACAAAGCACCAATACAATGTTGGAGTTCTACCTACAGAAAAAAAGTTTCGCAGTGCGATGCAAAGATTTCCTCCCTGATTATCATCCAATTAAACTGGAGTACCTCAAGGAAGTGTGCTTGGACCGACATTGTGTATTATTTATACAGCAGATCTACCGACAACCACTCTTACAACAACCTTAACCTTTCCTGATGATACTGCCATCCTTAGTCGGTCTAAATGTCCTCTTAGAGCAACGCAAAAGCTAGTAGATTACCTCGTGCTTCTAGAACAATGGCTAGCAGACTGGCGCATAAACGTTAATGAACAAAAATGCAAACATGTTACTATTAAGCAAACCGGCCCTCCACTATCCCTGAAACAAACAACTGAAGTAACATTTCTAGGAGTCCAACTGGTTAGACGACTCACTTGACGTAAACATATCGAAGCTAAGAGAAATAATTTAAAATTTAAAGCCGCTCGCCACTAAAATTAGAGTACAAAATATTTTTGTATAATGCAGTCCTAAAACCAATTTGGACATATGGCTCCGAGCTATGGGGAAACGCATGTGCCAGCAACTTAGAAATAATCCAGAGAGCTCAATCACAGATACTAAGAACTATAACAGGATCTCTCTAAGAGAGAAGATTCAATAAATAAAATTTCAAAATACCTTTTAAACGAGGTATAGCACATGCCCGGCATGTTTAATTCGGTAGGATGTTAACTTTAAATTTATTCCCACTTTGATTTTTCAACGAATTTATTTCGAGTTTTTACGACTTACAGTTACGACTTAATTATCAGCAACAGCAATAAAAAACCAAAACAAAAGCAGCAACGCTAACAATAACCAGAAGAATGGTGTAATCGGAAACCCATTGAGAAGTCATCGCTGTGGAGTTCACCTGAATGCCCGAGTGCCGCGTTCTTCATTCCATCCATATTCTTATAGTTTTTATACCTGTTACTCGTAGAGTAAAAGTGTATATTGTATTCGTGCAAAAGTATGTAACAGCTAGATGGAAGCATTTCCGACCCTATAAAGTATATATATTATTGATCAGGGTCACTAGCTGAGTCGATGAGTCTGTCTGTCCGTCTGTCCGTCCGTATGATCGCTGAGATCTCGGAAACTACAAAAGCTAGAAAGTTGGGATAACTTAGACATATTCTTGGGCTTCCTACGCAGCGCAAGATTATTTCAGCTGCGCGCCACGCCCCCTCTAACGCCCACAATCGCCCTAAACGATTTTAAAAGGTGTCTGGCGCCCACACCTTTAATGATTTCGGAAAAGTAAAAATGCAGTTTCATTGTGCTTAGGCTCAGATGACACATTCAATTTTTAACGTCAATTTATTGTAGCAATTTTTCTTTAATGGGACTTCAAACGAACGCGAGAAAGAATCAAATATTTTTCGCTGCTCTACTACTAACACCAATAGTAAAGGCGCGATATCATATTAGTCCTGACTCGCTTGCACTTTTTTAAACTCACACAAATGAAAAATTGTCACAATAAATTGACGCTATAAATTGAATGTGTCATCTGAGCCTTATCAATACCTATCGAAATGTAAAAGAAAGGTTTCAAATCGGACCAATCGTTAAAAAGTTGTGCGCGATCAAAGTTTTATATCTCCATCTCCATCTCCATCTTGTAGCGAACCACGTACTTCGCGTTTTGAGAGCAGATGGTAAGGTAGTCTACGTTGAGCACGCGCTGGATCCGGCAGTAGTTTCAAGTAGAGGGGGTCGGGGATTTATTAAACACAGCTACTTGCTCTTTACAATAGATCCTTATTAATTCTCGTGCTAAATGAGGAATCTCCTAGGACAAAACCGGACTATTAACTAATACAGGACAGACAAGGACGAACAAGGACGTAGTGCCTTTATGCCAGCGGTTGTTTGTGCTGACTAGCCCGCCCTACCATGATCACCATTGGCCAGCTACATTTATGGTGATCCCTAAAAGGCGACTCCACTTTACATTACCGACAACATTCGACGACGCATGGCTTCCCTATTGATAACTACTCCAATTTAGAGAACATTATAAATTTTATTTTTAAACATATAAATTGGAGAAATGTGTAGGTAAAGTAGAGTTCACGGCTCTCCATTTCTATGTTTAGATGCCGCTCAATAAGCAGATTACTATTAAAATCCCCGGTTATTATAACGACGCCACCACTTCAACAAAATCAGAATAGTCAACTGTTCGATTCGGTCGGTAAACACACCCGAGAAGCATATTGGAAGCGCTTCGACACCCATTGACTTGTAAAAATAGGTATTCAACTGCACTTCCTGTTGGCTGTTTGCAAATTAGTTTTGTTTTAAGTTTTTTAATAAACCTAAAAACTGACAAAAATTAATTATAAACAAGTTTCTTGGGAGCCTAAGAAATGATTGAAGGATAAATTGTAAGCATAAATGTAAAATTAATATGGAAAATCTAACTTTAGCAATTGCTTGATATTTTGGTGCTCATGAAAATAACACACTGATTTTACATGGAACTTATTAGTTTAGAGAGCGGGTAGATCGGGTGTATTCCATATAACTTATTAGGTCATTATTTATATTTTTTTCTTTGCGAGCAGGGAGTTTTGGGTTTGGTTTATTTAGGATTATATTTTCGGATTTTAAATGTTTTTTTTTCTTTCTGGGTTTTAGGACTGAATTTAAATAGCTTTAATTATCATAGTTTTTGTTTTTTCTTTTTGTAAATCTTAAATACTCGCTTAGACTGTTTGAGTCGACATTCATTTGATTTAAAAAGGGGTAGTTAAAATTCTTATATGGCAATTGACTTACTTTACATACATCCCTCGATGAAGCGCTTCTCGAAGTGCCTGTGAAAGAGAACCTCAACTACATTACGAAAGGGAGAGAGCTAAATATACCGCTCTCATTTTTACTCGCTCACTCAACCTAAAGCGGTACTCAGCTATTTGCTCTAATTCCAGCTTATGCCGCAATTTGGCAGTTAAGATGTGGGAGAGGGGACTACTTAAAAGGGAAAGGAAAAGGAAAATGACATAAGTGACTGCTCTAATGCATAATTCTCAGGCTAATGAACTTCGCTCTTAAATATTGGCTTTTGACAATTCTCTTACAATTACTTAATCTAAACTGCTGCTGCTGCTACTGCTTCTTCTAGCGGCTTTACATGCCGAAAAAATTCGGTTGCTTTTCTTTTTAAATTGTTTTACGTTTAATTGGTTAATTCAGGGGTTTACTGGGACTAGTTTTCTTCGTTGTTTGTTGTTTTCTTTGATTGTTTAGCTTTTGTTTGGCTTTTCTACAACATGTGAACGTGGATGTAAAAATTATCAAAAAATATGTAGATAATCAAAATATGTTGCGCTAGGTTGTTGCTGCGGGATCTCGGAGCAGCTTCCGAGATTTTTTATTTTTATTTTTATTTTTAATTTTCTTCCTGTTGGCCATTTGTTGTGCCAACGGTTCTTAAGCCCAAGCCTGGCTTTTGGCGGACCGGGGTTATATAACTGGGTGCCACCCGAAACATTAAGGCGTTCAGCCGCCGTTTCTTAATTTTCTCTCCACTTTAGCACATTTTTTTTTTTTTTAACAATGGTGACGGCAACTGCCGGTTATTTTGGATTTTTGGATTTATAAATTCATAATGTTCACTGCACTCAACTCCCATCTATATTGATCCACTGGTGATTTTGGAATGATTCTAAACAAAATTGACTTCGGGTCGGGACCCTGACCCTCGCTCGCCAATTTGGTGAAATTCAGGAATTTTGGCTCAAGAGACTTATCTCCGTACAAAATCGTTCTGGCCAATTTCTGTTGCCTACTTTTGGGCCGAAATGATTTTTAAGCCAAACGACAAGCAATCCTACAATCTCAGCACTCTCTTTAGCTGAGTAACGGGTATCTGATAGTCGGGGTACATATAGTCGTTCTCTCTTATTATACCCGTTACTCGTAGACCCCATAAAGTATATATATTCTTGATCAGGATCACTAGTCGAGTCGATCTAGCCATGTCCGTCTGTCCGTCTGTCTGTATGAACGCTGAGATCTCTGAAACTATAAAAGCTAGAAGATTAGCATTTTGCATGCAGATTCTAGGAGTTCCTACGCAGCGCAAGTTTTTTTTAAAAAAATGCCACGCCCCCTCTAACGCCCACAATCGCTTATATACGATTTTAAAAATTTAAGTATTTCGGAAAAGTAAAAATGCAGTTTTATTGTGTTTATCAATACCTATCGAAATGTAGAAGAAATTTTTGAAATCGGACCATACGTTAAAAAGTTTCGTGATTAAAGTTTCTATCTCCATCTCCCTCGCACTCCCTTTACCTGAGTAACGGGTAACTGATAGTCGGGGCACCCGACTATAACGTTCTCTCTTGTTATATTATTTGTTTGTCCGGTGCTTAAGATAAAAATGCATAGCTCCGCGAAAAATACTCTGTTCAATATGAGTGATTCTTTGTGAAACGTATCGAGATTTTCTTAATGGTCTCAGAACGATATCTCATTTTTATCACCATATTACACCATTTAAAAAGAATTTTTAAAAAGGTAAAAAAAATCCATTTGACAGAAGCGAAGATATGGCGACGCTTTTTTTTTGTTTAATTGATTTATAACTTAATATTACGTGGGGTAAAAAATAAATAAAAATACTCAAAAATTATTAAATTGGACAAGCTTCCAGATGAAAATAACACCCACAATGGTTCCAGTGCAATGTATAGTCCAAACTTAAAAAAAAATATTTCAGTCGCGGTTTTCTGCAAATCGGCATTTTTAATCTTTCTAAAAAAATAGTATAATGTACAATACATAATTTGTGTTGGCCCCTGAAAGTTTCGTCATGGGACCTCCATTACTTTCTGCATAATTTAATAAAACAATAAAAAACAAAGCAGTCTTTCGTTGTTATTCTTTAAGTAATGTTAGACGAACAGTTATTGTTCTTAATGATTTCCGGAAGAAAGACCGTTCCCATTTAGGTGAAACTAATAGGAAAAATGCATATTGGTCTAACAAAGAAATCCATACCAATTTCAACGTGGGACAATAACTTCTTGCTTCTTAATTTAAAAAAATATATTAATGCATTCTAAAAATTATGATGTTCAATGAATAATTTGAATTGCTAATAATGGATTTATGAAAAATGAGAAAGTGGGTTACAATTTAAAAGTATAAGCTACGGAAATCTTTTTAACTGTATTATGGTTTCTTTTTGTTGAACGGATTGGTGCAGCGATTTTAAAATATTTTCATTTTTCTATTGATCAGATTTTAAAATACAGTTAAAAATATTTCCGTAGCTTATACTTTTAAATTGTAACCCACTTTCTCATTTTTCATAAATCCATTATTAGCAATTCAAATTATTCATTGAACATCATAATTTTTAGAATGCATTAATATATTTTTTTAAATTAAGAAGCAAGAAGTTATTGTCCCACGTTGAAATTGGTATGGATTTCTTTGTTAGACCAATATGCATTTTTCCTATTAGTTTCACCTAAATGGGAACGGTCTTTCTTCCGGAAATCATTAAGAACAATAACTGTTCGTCTACACAGAGAAAAAAAACCAAGAACATTGCACTCAAATTAAGAACATTCGTTCTTAAAAACCGGGTAAGCACAAATGTTCTCATTTCGAGTCGAATGTTCTCAACATCAGAACAAAATGGTGTTAGCTCAAAATCCGACATTAAGTTAATTTCGTTCTATTTTCAAGTTGATTTTGTCCTTAATTCAAGAACATTTTTAAATCAAATTGATACAAAAATAGCATTTTGAGTTTGACTTTAGCTAAAGATAAGAGTCTTTTAGGATCGAAAGTAATTTATAAGTAATATTAAAGAGGTAGTTGTCCAACTACCTTTTCCAAAAGTGACTTCATCCTACACCTTATAAAGGTGAGGGTTGCACTTGACTTCCAGTTAGTGTGGAAGTTTATTAAAGATTTAAGCCAGAAAAAATTCTTAAAGTCTCAGAATCTGACTTGGCCTTGGTTCATGACGGGCTAGACCCAGTTGGGAATTATATATAAGACGAAAAGGGCAAATCTAATGGTAAGGTCGTATTGGAGCAAAGGAAAATGGTCTAATGCGTGCTAGATGGCAAACGAAAACATCCTAACGCGTTCTAGGAAATCCACAAAAATTAGAGAATAGAGTTTTGAATAATTTTAAGTTGAAATGCAACTTAATTTTTGTTCTTTCTTTAGTCCTTTTCGTTCTCAAACTAAGAACATTTTGAGATATTGTGGTTTTTGAGAACAAAATCGATTTGATTTAAGAACCATGTGCTAAAATAATAACGATTCGTTCTTATTTCAAGAACATTTTAAGCTCAACTAGATTTTAAGAACCAATTCAACTTAATTCAAGCACATTTAGAACATTTTGAACTTGAAAAAGGCCTTTCTATTTTTAAGAACATTTTCAATTCAGATGAGAACGTCAGAATTCTCTCTGTGTAACATTACTTAAAGAATAACAACGAAAGACTGCTTTGTTTTTTATTGTTTTATTAAATTATGCAGAAAGTAATGGAGGTCCCATGACGAAACTTTCAGGGGCCAACACAAATTATGTATTGTACATTATACTATTTTTTTAGAAAGATTAAAAATGCCGATTTGCAGAAAACCGCGACTGAAATATTTTTTTTTATGTTTGGACTATACATTGCACTGGAACCATTGTGGGTGTTATTTTCATCTGAAAGCTTGTCCAATTTAATAATTTTGGAGTATTTTTATTTATTTTTTACCCCACGTAATATTAAGTTATAAATCAATTAAACAAAAAAAAAGCGTCGCCATATCTTCGCTTCTGTCAAATGGATTTTTTTTTTTACCTTTTTAAAAATTCTTTTTAAATGGTGTAATATCGTGATAAAAATGAGATATCGTTCTGAGACCATTAAGAAAATCTCGATACGTTTCACAAAGAATCACTCATATCGGTGTAATACATATGAGTGATTCTTTGTGAAACGTATCGAGATTTTCTTAATGGTCTCAGAACGATATCTCATTTTTATCACCATATTACACCATTTAAAAAGAATTTTTAACGCTTTTTTTTGTTTAATTAATTTATAACTTTATATTACGTGGGGTAAAAAATAAATAAAACAAGAGAGAACGCTATAGTCGGGTGCCCCGACAATCAGATACCCGTTACTCAGGTAAAGGGAGTGCGAGGGAGATCGAGATAGAAACTTTGAACACGCATAACTTTTTAACGAATGGTCCGATTTGAAAAATTTCTTCTACATTTCGATAGGTATTGATAAACACAATAAAACTGCATTTTTACTTTTCCGAAATATTGAAATTTTTGAAATCGTATATAAGCGATTGTGGGCGTTAGAGGGGCGTGGCACCTTTTTGAAACAAACTTGCGCTGCGTAGGAACTCCTAGAATCTGTATGCAAAATGCCAATCTTCTAGCTTTTATAGTTTCCGAGATCTCAGCGTTCATACGGACAGACGGACAGACAGACAGACGGACAGACGGACAGACGGACATGGCTAGATCGACTCGGCTAGTGATCCTGATCAAGAATATATATACTTTATGGGGTCGGAAACGCTTCCTTCTCCCTGTTACATACACAGAGAAAAAAAACCAAGAACATTGCACTCAAATTAAGAACATTCGTTCTTAAAAACCGGGTAAGCACAAATGTTCTCATTTCGAGTCGAATGTTCTCAACATCAGAACGAAATGGTGTTAGCTAAAAATCCGACATTAAGTTCATTTCGTTCTATTTTCAAGTTGATTTTGTCCTTAATTCAAGAACATTTTTAAATCAAATGGATACAAAAATAAGTTAATTTGTTGTATTTTCAGAACATTTTGCTCTCAATTCTATAGCATTTTGAGTTTGACTTTAGCTAAAGATAAGAGTCTTTTAGGATCAAAAGTAATTTAGTAATATTAAAGAGGTAGTTGTCCAATTACCTTTTCCAAAAGTGACTTCATCCTACACCTTATAAAGGTGAGGGTTGCACTTGACTTCCAGTTAGTGTGGAAGTTTATTAAAGACTTAAGCCAGAAAAAAGTCTTAAAGTCTCAGAATCTGACTTGGCCTTGGTTCATGACGGGCTTGACCCAGTTGGGAATTATATATAAGACGAAAAGGGCAAATCTAATGGTAAGGTCGTATTGGAGCAAAGGAAAATGGTCTAATGCGTGCTAGATGTCAAACGAAAACATCCTAACGCGTTCTAGGAAATCCACAAAAATTAGAGAATAGAGTTTTGAATCATTTTAAGTTGAAATGCAACTTAATTTTTGTTCTTTCTTGAGTCCTTTTCGTTCTCAAACTAAGAACATTTTGAGATATTGTGCTTTTTGAGAACAAAATCGATTTGATTTAAGAACCATGTGCTAAAATAATAACGATTCGTTCTTATTTCAAGAACATTTTAAGCTCAACTAGATTTTAAGAACCAATTCAACTTAATTCAAGCACATTTATAACATTTTGAACTTAAAAAAGGCCTTTCTATTTTTAAGAACATTTTCAACTCAGATGAGAACGTCAGAATTCTCTCTGTGTACTTTTGCACGAATACAATATACCCTTTTACTCTACGAGTAACGGGTATAAATACTCCAAAATTATTAAATTTGACAAGCTTTCAGATGAAAATAACACCCACAAAAGTTCCAGTGCAATGTATAGTCCAAACTTAAAAAAAAATATTTCAGTCGCGGTTTTCTGCAAATCGGCATTTTTAATCTTTATAAAAAAGTAGTATAATGTACAATACATAATTCTTGTTGGCCCCTGAAAGTTTCGTCATGGGACCTCCATTACTTTAGGTTAGGTTTAGGTTAGGTTAACCCGGACGGCCCTCACGGGGCCAAGCATAGGCCAATATGGCCCTTAGTTGTCCGGTTGATGCGCATGAACCTTGAGATAAGTTACGAGGTTTTTATGTCCATAAGGATCGAGGTGTTTTTGGCGAAGGCAAGTAGTTCTCCTGGTTCCCTGCTGGAGGCGTCTCCTAGTGATGCCAGTACTGGCATCTTCTCGCTCTTGAGAGAGCCGGGCAGTTGGAGATAAGATGTTCCAGGGTTTCGATAACCCCCGATTCATCGCATTTCTGAGTTTGTCGTTGCGCTCTTTGCACATAGTTCTTGAGATTCGGCAGGTCTTGGTATTCCTCCACCTGCTTTTTGCTCGCGTGTCAGCCTGTTTCTCCAGGGCGCTTTGGAGCGTTCGAAGGGAAACAGGCACGTTCTCCGTTCTGTCGTTCGCCAGCTCTACGCCCTCCTTTGCAAGGACGTCAGCTGTCTCGTTGCCACCGATGCCCTGGTGACTGGGAACCCAATAGATCCGTACAGACTTTGTCGTGCTAAGGTTGTCTAATGCCTCCCTGCTCGCCATCACATTTTTGGAACTGACTGTTGACGACTGCATGGATCTTATCGCCGCTTAGCTGTCCACGAACAAGTTGACCACATCGTGTGGTCGATTTGTGCTGCCTTTCCTGCAGTCAGTTGTGCGTGGATGGGGTCGACTCCGAGGATCGTTTCTACAGCTTTAGTTGGGGTTGACTTCAGCGCCGTTATGCAGACCAATGCCTGCCGCTGAATTCTCTCCTTTTCAGTGGCTTGCCACCACACTAAGGCTCCATTCAGCAGAGTCTGACGCACCACCGAGATGTAGATCCAGTGCATCAGAGCAGGTGACAGGCCCCATGTGCTGCTAAGCATCTTTTTGGATGCATATAGCGCAATGGCGGCCTTTTTCACCCTTTCCACTACATTGGGTCTCCATGCCAGCTAGGTACTTGACCTGTGTTTTTGGGGTCAGCCTGGTTACGCCGATTTTCGGGGGGTCCGTTTTGTCCGCATTGATACTGAGTCCCACCTTTTCCGCCCACTCACATATCTCCCTGAGTGTTGATTTCATTATAGAGCTGAGGGTCGATGGACAAACTCCCGTAATAATTATGCCTATGTCGTCCGCATAGGCTGTTATTTTTGGGGCTCTCCTCTCGAATCTCTTGATTAGATCGTCGACCACCAAATTCCATAGGAGAGGCGAGAGGACCCCACCTTGTGGGGTGCCTCTGTGTGCCCCTTTACCATGGAAGCGGTGCCCCACTCTGAATGTACCCGCCTGCAGCTAAGCAGGTTTCTTATCCAGAGGCTTATTGCGGCGTGCGTGTTGGTTGCTTCTAGGCGATCCATTATAGCATCCGTCTTGACATTGTTGAATGCTCCGGATATATCTACGAATACTCCAAGCGCATATTCCTTAATGTGTAGGGCTCTCTCAACGGTTGCTACTAGCGAGTGTAGTGCCGTTTCCACAGATTCCCCTTGGTGTAGGCGTGCTGGTTGGATGACATGAGCCTCCCTACATCATTCCTGATGTGTAGATCCAGCAGCTTTTCCAGTGTCTTGAGTATGAAAGAGGTGAGGCTTATCGGCCTGTAATCCTTGGGGCTCGCGTGACTGCACTTTCCCGCTTTTGGGAGGAAGACAATCCGAGAGGTCCTCCATTGGATTGGGATATAGCCCGTGCTTAGACATGCAGAGCATATTTCATATAGCCATGGGGTGATCCTTTCCTTGGTCGCCTGTAACATGGCTGGAAATATTCCATCTAGTCCTGGTGCCTTGTAGCCCGCAAAGGAGTCTATGGCCCAGTTGATTTTTGTAGTTGTTATTAGATCGTTTGGGGGGCGTTGGTGCGTGCTGGCGTCTAAGACATCCGTGCATCCTGGGAAGTGCGATTGCATAAATGCTGTTAGGGCCTCTTCACTGCCCTCAGTCCACTGTCCGTCGTCGCGTTTAAGCTGACTCTGTATGGTAGGTTGCTTTGAAAGCAGCTTCCGGAGTCTAACTGTTTCCGGGACATTCTCGATGCTGGAGCAGAAGTTTCTCCACGAGCTTCTCTGCGCCCTTCGTGTTTCCTTCTTGTAATCCCTCAGTAGGATTTTGTATTCCTCGTTAATGATCTCATCGTCTGCCTTTTTGGCGATTTTGAAGAATTCTCGGAGGCTATGTCTTTTGAGTGTAAGTTCCCGATTCCACCATGGTGGCCTGGTCTTCTTCCTTGTTCTTGAAGTCGGGCATGATGCGTGATACGCATCCAGTAATTCCTTGGACAGGGTCTCTAGGGACCTTTCTATGTCTCTCTCGGATTTTACTATGCCTGGGCTGGTCGCGAGTTTCGAGGTCACTGTCCTTGTAAACTTTTCCCAGCTCGTGTTCCGGGGGTTTCTATAGACAGCTACCTTTGGAGTGCTTTTAAACCCATATCTGAACTGAATATACCTATGGTCCGAGAAAGATGGTCTTTTTAGGACCCTCCATTCGGAGACCAAAGTACTCTGTCCCTTTACAAGTGTTATATCTAGCACGTTTGACGAGGTGGGACCTACGAAGGTATGCTCCTCCCCCACGTTTGCTATATATAGAGTAGTAGATAGAATAAAGTCTAAGAGTGACTCACCTCTGTCGTTGATGTCTGAGCTTCCCCACACGCTGTGGTGTGCATTGGCATCTGCACCAATGAGGAGTTGGTCATCCTTCGAGCCTAGTTCCACCAAGCTGCTCAGCTCGTCTGGTGGCGCCGATCTGTCGTGTGTCATGTAGCAGGAGGCTACTAAGAGGCGCTGCTCCTCGCTTTCTAGCATCACCGCAGTCAAGTCGTCAGAGCTGTAATGAGGCATAAGGTTAGCATGGATACCCTTCCGCACAAGTACGGCGCTTCTGTTCCTGCTTACCGTTGGTGAGTAGAATGTATTGTAGTTTGAGGACCATAGTCCGGCCACGATATTGCCCGAGGCAATCCATGGCTCTTCAACCAAGGCTATGTCGACGGGCCCTTGCTCTAGGGCAATCAGGAGCTCCGCCGATGCGAGTCTGCTTTTATGAAGATTGAGCTGCAGCACCCTCAACGTCATGGGTGGCTGGCTCATCTCCGCTCGACGGGTTGGCTATTACAGTCAGGTCACCGTCCTCTACGTCTTACGAGTCGTCCAGAGCAAGTTCCTGGGCGGCTTCCAGACCTAGGTCCTTCTCAGAGCACATTCGCCTTTGGTATGGATGGGATTAAATCCCTGTCCACAACCTCTAGCTTGGCGCCCTCCCACAGCGCCTCCAGTTGGCAGACCGCCACTTCCTGGTCGGATCGTCGTTGCACTTCAGGATTTTCACGCCGTTCAACCACCCTGCACCATCGAATGTGGGCATGGGGACTGTGGGTGATTCATCCATCCGTGCAAAGAGACACTCGATCAGTCGTACATGGACGATCTTCCAGCGCGCCTCCGTCATCTTCCCATTTTCGTCGTTCCTGTTAATGAGTGCCACGATCAGGTGTCGGTTGACTACATCACTGATTTTAGCCCTATTGTTGGGCTTCTGTGCTGCTTTGGGTGGCGGAGGGCCTGTCTCCTTGGGCCCGCGTTTCCGCTTGCTCACCGGAATGTCCTTGGCGGCACTCTCGTGTGAGCGTTGCCTTTTGTTGGCAAGCATCTCCTCCACCGGGCGGCTTCCAGACCTAGGTCCTTCTCAGAGCACATTCGCCTTTGGTATGGATGGGATTAAATCCCTGTCCACAACCTCTAGCTTGGCGCCCTCCCACAGCGCCTCCAGTTGGCAGACCGCCACTTCCTGGTCGGATCGTCGTTGCACTTCAGGATTTTCACGCCGTTCAACCACCCTGCACCATCGAATGTGGGCATGGGGACTGTGGGTGATTCATCCATCCGTGCAAAGAGAGACTCGATCAGTCGTACATGGACGATCTTCCAGCGCGCCTCCGTCATCTTCCCATTTTCGTCGTTCCTGTTAATGAGTGCCACGATCAGGTGTCGGTTGACTACATCACTGATTTTAGCCCTCTTGTTGGGCTTCTGTGCTGCTTTGGGTGGCGGAGGGCCTGTCTCCTTGGGCCCGCGTTTCCGCTTGCTCACCGGAATGTCCTTGGCGGCACTCTCGTGTGAGCGTTGCCTTTTGTTGGCAAGCATCTCCTCCACCGTGTTGGCAAATCCGCCTGTCGACGCCAAGTGCGAAGTGCAGCCTTCCTTCCTCAATCCTTTGCTCTGCCCAGGCTAGCTTTTCCTTCTCCTCCTGGGAAAGGTCCGCTTTGTCCTGGAGCCGGCTCTTGATCTTGAGGGCTGCCTTGTACTGCGCCTTGGCCTTCATCCCCTCGCTTGTACTCTTCGGCCCTTCCCTACGCGGGGAGTTGGAACCTGGTACCGGCTAGCGGGTATGGCTTGTTTTGGCTTCGTGTAGCACGCTCACCGAGTCCGAGTCTACTACAACCGAGATGTTATGGCAGTAACATTGCCGCTGGAATGACCTGCTCCCGTCATCCCAGGGGTTCGACCGCTGGCGACACGCAGAGAGGATTGCTCCTCCCCGTGCCCGCCGATGGTAGCAGTCGTACTTCCCACCGACGTTTGGGCTGAAATCCCAGCCCTTATTTGCTCCTTGATTCCATAATTTAATAAATCAATAAAAAACAAAGCAGTCTTTCATTGTTATACTTTAAATAATAATGTTAGACGAACAGTTATCGTTCTTAATGATTTCCGGAAGAACGACCGTTCCCATTTAGGTGAAACTAACAGGAAAAATGCATATTGGTCTAACAAAGAAATCCCTACCAATTTCAACGTGGGACAATAACTTCTTGCTACTTAATTTAAAAAAATGTATTAATGCATTCTAAAAAATTATGATGTTCAATGAATAATTTGAATTGCTGACGATAACAACAATTCCAGCGACAATAAAGTTTTCCGATATGCTCCAATCGGATATCTTGCATTTTCTTGGGTCTCGGGCGATTTAAATTGTAGCCCACTTTCTCATTTTGTCATAAATCCATTTTTTTATTTACGTTTTATTTATTAAATCTTCTCTTTAATGAGACTAAAATTAGAATATCAAATCAAATATCAAATATGTATATTAAATATCAAATCTTAAGAATATTAATTAACTTACAGTCATGTAGACTGAATTTAAACTAAAAGGCCCTAATATTTTTTGCTGGGCTGGCAGATCGTTTCAATGCAGACGAGCTCTGTCCGAAACTCGTGTTAGGTTCCTTGCGAGATTATTTGGGTGCAGTGTAAGCTTGGTATGGTAAACCGCTTTCTGCTTTGATATTTCATCTTTGACCGGTGGTATGCCCAGATCCCTGTGGATGTTTTCGTTCCGAACATACCATGTGAGCGCTGTATATTGTCAACGTTGCTGTTGCTCGCGTTCCCCCAGAGCTGGGAGCCATAAGTCCAAATGGGCTTAAGGGTGGAGTTGCATTCTTGCATTCAATGTGCCTCCGCCAGGTTAGGCGTCTGTCGAGGTGGACGCCGAGATATGTTACATCGCTGGCTTGGGGGATCTGCCTACTATTCTAAGTGAGCTGTTGTCTATTAATTTTTTTGGGCACTTCGAGCGGCTCAGGATTGCGGTGTCGTTAGCAAATGTGGACGTAGTCAGCCTCTTGTTCGTAAGGATGTCTGCTGTGTATAGGACAAACAGGGTAGGGCCCAGTGCACTCGGTCGAATGCCTGAGAGGCGTCGAGGAATATCGCACTACAATATTTCCGATGTTCGAAGGCTGTACGAATTTCTGAAGTTATCCAGTTGACTTGCTCGATGGTTCCGTGGCTTTCACGAAACCCGAATTGATGTGCAGGGCCTTAATTTTGTTCTCATAGATATGGTGTAATGCGCGTGAGTAGGCATTTTTCTAGTAATTTGTACAGGCACGATAGTAAGCCTATTGGCCGGTACGATGAGGGAATTGTGTGGTCTTTCCCAGGCTTCGGTATCATTATAACCACAGACGTTTCCCATTTTTTGGGATAGTACCCATGTTTTGTTACCCCGTTAAATAGCTTGCATATAACATCCACTGCGCAGTTTGAAAGTTCAATTATCATTTTTAGGGTTATTAGGTCGCCCCCTGGAACCTTTTCGGTTTTAGTTGCTTCGTAATGACATTAGCAATTTCAGGTGCTTGAAACAAAATCGGTTCAATTGCAATTTCAGAGCTAAGCGGCGGTAGTTGAAAAGAGTTTGTGGCGGCGTTTGGGTGAAAAACATTTCGTAGGTATAAAGCAAATGTTTCGGCTCTGTCTTCGTCACTCCGGGCCCAAGTACCCGAGGAGTTTCTAACCGGAGTGACTAATTCTATCGGGGAGCTTAAATTTGGGTGAGCTCTCCACAAAGGATGCTTTGTACTGGTCGGCGACAGTTTCTCGATAAACCGGCGCTGCGCAAGCTCCACTTCTTGCTTCAGGGTTTTGGTGAGTCTGCGGGTGGCTTCATTAAAGAGTTGCTTCGAATGGGGCCATCTGCAGGATTGCCAAGCGCGTCGTAGACGTCGGTTTTCCCGAACCAGTTGTTCGATTTGCAGATTAATTTTATATTGGTTGCTACGCACGGTCAAAGGCCTATAGAATCTCTAAGATGGATAACGGACATACTTTGGTTTTGCAATATGCAGCTTGTTTTTTGGTGGCAACGAAAATTCCGCTCTCTCCGCTCGCACAAAGTTTAGAGCGTAAACACACATGAGTAAACACAACCCACCGGGAAAATTCCTCTGGAAAATAACATATTTTCATCAGGTTTCTCCATAGAAGCGGAAGGGACTAAACCTCATTCACCCCTTACATTTCTTCCATCTCTGGTTTCAAAATACACGGGGGTGACACAAAAAGTAAGGGGGAAATGAGGTTTCTATCTGGATCTCTGGCAGAAGAATGCAGGACAAAATCCACTGGTTTTTCGACTTCCCGCATTATAGATTTTCCACACGTGCTCAGTTATGGTTTTCCTCTATTTGCAATATCTGCTTTTCCACACCCTCCCAGTTTTGGTTTTCCAATACTTTGCAGTATCTGATTTCCCACAATAAAAAATAACTTTTTTTCATGTAATATTTGCATGTGTATTTATTAATAAGATTTACAATCGAAGCATTGGAATTAAAAATTGTTAATGCCTGAAGCACTCCCGGTTTTTGCTTGGCCGAATGCAGCTCTTAGGTATCCATGTCTTGTAAGCCTGTCTTCTTAAAATATCAAAAATAATTAAGATATGAATTTAAGACCAGGAATAATAATAAGAGTAATTACCATTATTACATCTCCATACAAAATTAAGGGATCTCTCCAGAAATTATGCATAGTTTGCCAAGGCCGTTCATTTACCCTCTGATCAGATGTTTAATGTCGGGGATGGGAATTATGAAAAGAAAAAATCACACACGGGAAATGCAAGCGCAACAGTTCTGGTCCCAAGAAGTCTCAATCGGCCTGGCTGAAATAAATGTAATATTTTGATTGAGTTAAACAACTAAGTTAGTACTGAAGTACTATTCAAACAACCATTTAATGAACACCGCACACCATTTACCACTGATGAAGTTAAAAAACATTTCAAGTGACACTGAAATGCAGAGTTTGTGTTAAAGATATCATCTGGAGGCTTATATTTATTAAGGGTAATAATGGTGGTACTAACCTCTGAAACGCTGAAATAAAGATTATTAAGCAACAACATTTATGTTATCACTTACCTTTTTCTTGTTTTTTAGAATTAACCGAACGATTTTTCACTTTTTTCACTTTTTTAGACGAAATGTAAAATGATGTGACCCTGCATCACATACTTGATAATACCAAAATGCAAAATGCAGATAAATTTGGTGTTAATTTCGTTGTAAGTTAGGGTCACACCTGCCACGATCTGACGATCAAATGATTTTATTTTACAGAAAATGTTTAAAAATATAAAAAACAATAATATTTTTCTTTGTAATTTTATGGCAATCCTTGATAAATGTGATCAAATTTTTTAATCGTCTTACCACTTTACCCACATTTATTCTTATTATTATTTGTAAAAATTGTGAGTAAAATAAATTAAAATCATCAATACATATTATGATTATAAACATTATGATTATAGTATTTAGTTTAATTTATTTGATTAAAAATTATTAATATTTTTTCTACGAATTTTAAAATTACTAAAAATTAAAGATAAATGTGAGAACAAGATTTTTTTTTGTGTACATCATAGGATTTTTAAATATTATAAGTTGGTGATTTTTTGTTAAAAAATATTATAATCGTAGTGCCACAGAAATCACACAGCGCATAAGTGGCCTGATATTGATGCTACTCAGAAACCCACCCCCGTTTAACGCTCAGAAATTATCTATCCCCACACCGCCGCCTGCAAAAAGGAACAGGATTTCAAGAACACAAAAACCAACTTCTCACTTTCCTGCTGGGAACGAATAAGCAAGTGCGTATGTGTGCGTTCGACGATTTTCGGCCAGAAATCATTTCTGGGCTAAGAAACTAATTGTGTGTCAAAAAAACTTCTATGATTGAACAGGATGTAAATTTAAATTGCTTTTATGTATATATAGTGACATATCCATAGTTCCACATAACTCTATGCACATGTCCATACGCCCACACTCTTACACACACATACACCATCCCAGAATCCACCCTTCAGATAACCTTAGTACGCCAACCAGCCAATATCTAATTGCAAATGTACCCAAGCTTTAGACTAAACATCCAGAATGAATCAAATTACATTATCACTTCGTTCCCACACTTTTCGGACCCTCAATGGAAAATTACCATGAGAAAGAATCCCCAAAAGATTTTGACTAAACAATCGGATTGAGTCGCCGGTGCATTATCAATCAACAATCCAAAGGGCAATTATAAAACTCACTCAATTAAAGCTATCTCCACTCATAGAAAGCTCTAAAGCTCAGAACCGAGGTATGATCGTCATAGAATTTTAAGTTAAGAAGTGAGTTCAGTTTGAGACTTGTCAAAGGACAGTCAGTGTTCTTCAAAATAAAAAAAAATTAATTGTAGCCAGTTTATGAATAAATTAAATAAAGTTTTTTCTTATATTAAACTTATGGTGCAAACATTTTATTGGCGCAGTCGGTAGGATCTTGAAGTCATTTTAAAAGTCAGCGGTACTGATCAACTAAAGGATATTACTATACGACTAGTTTGTCCTGATCAGCGAAACATCCGTGAATATACAAAACGACAAATATCGAGATCCGCTAAAGAATCTATGTGTAATTTTCGCACGCAGAAACTAAAATAAAATCAAATTCGGTCAATACGCGCTTAAAAATTTAAAATAAAAAAAGTGCCAATATTGAAAACAATACCAAAAACATGGCAAACGCACCAGCTCTCCCGCAGTTGTCTGAGATTCACATGAATCAACTAATCGGACAAATCAAGGAGTTACCTTATTTCGACGGAAATCCATCAGAATTAAGTCGCTACATTGCCAGAGTAGAGTACTTACTGCAACTTTACCCTACTCAAGATGTTCGCCAAATCCACCAGCAAACAGTCATCGAGGAGGAAAAATCCAATTCATGGGGAACAACAAAAACGGCCTTAATCAAAGCTTTCAAGGATCACAGGCCATACGAGGACATCATACAGCACGTTCGAGATACCTCATACCCAGGAAGCATCAGTAAGTTCGTAAACGAACTAAAATCCAGATCATCACATGTACATAATAAGTTAGAACTATAATCAGATCCAACAGACAGGTTAATTTATACAAGCTCTTTAAACAAAACAATTAGGGATTGTATCGAAAGGAAACTTTCCGATAGATTGTATACTTCCTTGTCCAAAAAAGATATAACAACAATTGCTAATTTAAAAGAAGCAGCAATGATTCTAGGTCATTGGGATGCAGACCCTTTTGATAGTTATAAACCCAGGCGCAACGATAATCGAAGGAATTCGGGAAATTTATATCAAAATTATTATTATTAAAGGAACAATTCCAATTCTTATAGTTATCCCAAAAAACAATAATAATTATCAAAGAAATAATAATAATTCAACAAATCCTCAAAGTTCACCGAATAGAAATCAGATTCCCCCTCAGAACCAGGGAAATTATCATGAGTATAGGAGGAACTTAGATCAAGGTAGGGCCCAAAACCCCTACCCCTACCTCCAGAAAGTGTTGCCCATATGTCAGAGTAATGATTAAAGGGAAACTTCTTAGAGCTATGATAGATACAGGGTCATCTATCAATATAATGACGAAGAATTTTGGAAATAATGAGGAACAAGATGAGAAATTAAAAGTATTCACAATAAATGGATCAATGGAATTAAATAAAAGTGTAACATTGGATTCATGCAAAATCTGCACAGTTAAACAAAAGTTTTATTTACATAAATTTTCTGAAAATTATGACATTTTAATAGGTAGAGATTATTTGAAAGATAGTAAAGCGAAAATAAATTATGAAGACGAAACAGTGACATTAGGAGATACATTACTTTACATAAAATATGGTGAGAACGATGTAGGAAAGGACAAGACCGCAGTAAAATGCCTTAGTCCACCATCAGTTAAAATAGAGATTGAAGAGGATAAGACCGCATTAGAATGCCTTAATCCGCCCTTATCAAAGGATCAATCATTTAATTTTGCCATTAATAATGAATTAAAAGAATGTAATGAATACAGATTAGAGCATTTAAACGAAGAAGAAAAAGAAAGTTTAAAGAAAGTTTTATTTGAATATAATGACATACAGTACAAAGAAGGTGAAAATTTGACTTTTACAAGTACTATCAAACATTCAATACAAACAAAACATGAAGACCCAGTATATAGGAAGCCATACAAATATCCTCAAAGTTTTGATGAAGAAGTTAATAAACAAATAAATGAAATGATTGAACAGGGAATAATTCGTAAATCAAAATCTCCCTATTGTTCACCCATTTGGATAGTTCCAAAAAAGAGCGATGCATCAGGCAAAATGAAGTTTAGATTAGTAGTGGATTACAGAAATTTAAATGAGATCACTATCAATGATAAATTTCCGATACCCAGAATGGATGAAATATTAGACAAATTGGGAAAATGTCAATATTTCACAACCATTGATTTAGCCAAAGGATTCCATCAAATTCAAATGGAACCAGAATCAATAGCTAAAACAGCATTCTCAACAAAACACGGTCATTACGAATACACACGAATGCCAATTGGTCTTAAAAACGCCCCCGCCACTATCCAAAGATGTATGAACAATTTATTAGAAGATTTAATCTATACAGATTGTTTGGTATATCTAGATGATTTTATAATTTTGTCCACTTCATTGGAAGAACACATTTTATCATTGAAAAAGGTATTTCAAAAATTACGTGACGCAAATTTAAAATTACAACTTGACAAATGTGAATTCATGAAAAAGGAAACAGAGTTTTTAGGTCACATAGCAACTACTATAGGTTTCAAACCAAATCCAAAAAAGATAAGTGCCATTATAAATTTTCCAATACCAAAAACTAGAAAGGAAATTAAATCATTTTCAGGATTGTGTGGATTTTATCGAAAATTCATACCGGACTTTGCACATATCGTAAAACCAATGACTCTGAAATTAAAGAAAGGCGCCACAATCAATACTAAAGACAAACCTTACGTAGAAGCATTTGAAAAAATAATAAAAGTTTTAATTACTTCAAACCCAATTTTAATTTATTCCGACTTTAACAAACCATTTTCTCTGACAACGGACGCAAGTAACATAGCTATAGGAGCAGTACTTTCACAAAATCATAAGCCAATCTGTTATGCTAGCAGAACCCTTAACGAACATGAAATAAATTACGCGACCATTGAAAAGGAACTTTTAGCAATCGTATGGGCTACCAAATATTTTAGATCATATTTATTTGGTAGGTCTTTTGAAATATTAAGCGATCAACGATCAATATACAACGATGGAAAATAAAATTGAACGAATTTGATGATCAGATTAAATCTTTGCCAGGAAAAGAAAATTATGTAGCTGACGCATTATCCAGGACCAAAATAGAAGAAAATATGTTTACAGATGATATTGACGAAAATGTACCAGAAAAGACACCCAGTAGTGCAAATGCAACATCCCATAGTGCTTAAGAAGATAACCAGAACTATATTTCTGGAATCTGAGAGACCATTTAATTATTTTTCCCGACAAATTGAATTAATTAAAGGGAATAAGGATAAAACAGAAGTAACGCATTATTTTCATAAAATAAAAATTCAAATTATTTATAAAGAAATGACGGAAACTTTAGCAAAAGAAATAATTAAAGAATACCTATGTACTAAAAAGAGCGCAATATATTTCCATAACGATTCAGATTTTCTTATATTCCAAAAAGCTTATGTGGAAATTATAAATGCAAGCCACTTGACAAAATTAGTAAGACGCACGACAAGACTTGAAGACATACTGACATATGCAGACTTTAAAGAAAAAATATTGAAACGACATAAAGAACTTTTACATCCAGGGATCGAAAAAACTACTAAATGGTTTAGAGAAAAATATTATTTCCCTGATTATCAAAAATTAATTCAGAATATAATAAATGAATGTGAAATTTGCAACATTGCTAAAACGAAACAAAGAAATACCAAATTGAAATTTGAACTTTCACCAGAAATTCAAAATATAAGAGAGAAATTTGTCATGGATTTTTATATGGTGGGTAACCAACAATTTTTATCATGTATCGACGTTTACTCAAAATTTGCTACTTTAGTAGAAGTCACAAGTAGGGATTGGTTAACAGCTAAAAGAGCTATCATAAAAGCATTTAATGAAATGGGAAAACCACAAGAAATCAAAGCAGATAAGGATTCAGCATTTATGTGTGTAGCTTTACACAATTGGTTAAATTCAGAAGGAGTACAAATTCAAGTAACAACAAGTAAAAACGGTATATCGGACGTAGAAAGATTTCATAAAATGGTAAATGAGAAGCTGAGAATCGTAGGAAGTGAACCGGACATTGAAAACAGGTATACCAAATTTGAATTAACTCTGTATATTTATAATCATAAAACAAAACATAATGCTACAAATCAAGTACCAGCCAACATATTCATGTATGCAGGATCTCCTGATTACGACACACAAGAAAAGAAAATAAATAGAATTGAAAAGCTAAATGAAAAACGTCATGATTATGAAATAGACACAAAATATAGACAAGATCCTTTAGTAAAGTCCAAAACTACAATTCCATTTAAGAAGACAGGAACCTTGAGAAAAATCGACGAAAAACATTTTGAGGAATCAAATAGGGGAAGAACGATTATTCATTATAAATCGAAATTTAAAAAGAAGAAGAAAATTAATAAAAGTAAATACGATGATAATTCCAGGCAAGCAAAAGAAAATGAATGGACCCAACAAGAACAACTTAATGAAAATAATGACCTCTCCATAATACTAACAACTATAATTTAACTAACAATATTAGACCAAGATGATAAAGATGAGATGGAAGGAAAAATTTAAAATTTAGTAGATACTAGTGTTCAGAATACCGATTTAAACATGATTATCGATGACATAAATAATGGAATTGAAGTAATCAATAAATTAAAGGCAGACGGAGAATGGGAACAACAAGCCAGCGTTTTAATATTTAATTTACAACACTTTACAGAATACGTAGAAGATATCGAATTAGGGATGCAACTGACAAGATTAGGTTTATTCAATCCAAAACTATTAAAACATGATTATTTAAAAAACGTGAACCCTGAGAAATTGTTGAAAATCAATACTTCCACTTGGCTTAAAACAGACACAAATGAAATTTTGATCATTTCCCATATTCCTTCAGAGATAGTTAAATTGCCCGTTTTTGAAATTATTCCTTATCCCGATGAAAGCAATAATATTTTAACAGAAAATATATTCGACAAATATTTCTTATATGAAGATAAAGTATTTAACAAAGAAACAGGAAAAATTTTATTTGACGAATGTTTAAATGGAATAATTAAACAAGAAAATACTGAATGCAAGTATACCAAAACATATAAAAATTTCCAAATTAATTATGTTGAACCAAATATTTTATTGACATGGAATATCCCAAAAACATTATTAAATCAAAATTGCGTTAATAAATAAATTTCTATAGTTGGAAGTAACCTTGTTAAAATCCTTAATTGTTCAGTACAATTAGATGAATTCACTCTTTCAAATACAATGTTAGATTACACACAGAGCGTTTACGTAAATAACAATGTGACAAAGTTAGAACCATTATCTTATATTCAAACGAAAGAGATATTAGAATCACACACAAAATATTATAATGTATTCCATATAATCACTTTAACAACTTTTGTTATCATTATTATAAGCATTTTTTTGTACTTATTGTATAAATTTAAGAGCATACCAAGAAAACGTATTGTAAAATATGTAAAACCAAAGGAAGAAACACGAAAGAGCGCAGAAATTGTAAACGATCTACCAAAGCAAATTAACATAGAAGAAAATGTAATGCTATACCCAACACTATCCACCTGAGGACAGGCCAAATTCAAAGAATGGGGGAATGACATATCCATAGTTCCACATAACTCTATGCACATGTTCATACGCCCACACACTTACACACAGATACACCATCCCAGAATCCACCCCTGTAGTTCGCCGGGACTGGTCCCGAACCAGCGAAATCGCCATACACCGGGGGCGTGGGACTAACCCCCGTTCATACCACCCGCAATGTAAATTTCTATCCACTTTTACCACGGCATGTCCTAGGCGGTGGTCATATGGCGAAGTTCTGCATTACCTTTCGCCACAAAAGGGACCGATAGGTGGTCCCATATTATACCCCTTTTCGCCACAAAAGGGACCACCTATCGGACCATCTATCGGACCACCTATCGGTCCCTTTTGTGGCGAAAAGGGGTATGAAATGGGGTTGGTATTTTCAATACCAAAAAAGCTGAATGCTATGAAATTTCCCAAGAAATATACTTTTTGTTAAATTAATTTATTTTATTATAAGTAGACAATTTTTCTATTTTTTTAATTTAATTTTATTGAACGAATTCCTCTGCTGACTCGTTTTTGTTGACTTACTCATTGTTGTTGTTATTGGATTTGGATTTATTTTTAAAAAATCGTTTCTTTTGCAATTGAATTGCTTTGGGAATCAATGTTTCTGCATTTCCAGATTCTGAAACAATATCTAAAAAAAATAAGATATTAGCGTTTTAAAATAAAACGAGAACAGAAACTAACTTCGGCAAGCCAAAGTTTTAATACCCTTGCAGAATTCAGGAATGAAATTGTGACTAGAAAAGCATAAATATAAAATAAGAATAACCAACAAATAAATTTAGACTTATTTCACGCTTTTGAAACTTGAACCGACAGACAGACGGACATGGCTAAAGGAATATACTTTATAGGTTTGAAAAGGTCTCCTTTACTGCGTTACAAACTTCTGGACTAAATTATAATTCCCTCTGCATGGGTTTAAATATATATTTTTAGTTTTTGTTATACAAGGCTTTTCACATCAAACCATGTTTTAAAAGTGAAAAGCAGAAAAGACAGAAAGAAATTGGATTAAAGACAGATGGCATTCTAAGTAAATAGATTGAAATTTAATCAAGAAACTAAGTATATTATAAAATATACAAATATAAAAATAACCTACCTTGAAGTGCACCATAGAAATGTGTAAAGGAGTTTAGAGCTTTTTTTCCAGATAGGCCTTTAACATTGAATCCCACAACGAACTCATCTGTGAGAACCCTCCGCAAGTTTTTTAAAACTCCTTCTGGCAGCAACAACGATCTCATGGCATTAATCTAAATAGGAAGAAAATTTCACTATAATGTTTATATCAAAGAAAAAAGACTTACGTAGGAGTCCTTTGCACAACTATTAATATTTTTGTTGACTATGTTTAGGGCCTCCTCATCTTTAATTGGGAAACATTTCGCCCCTTTTGTGTTTTCCACTCGCTGCCGCACCAGTTGCGAAACAATAATTTTTTGATCAGCAAGCGAAAGAATTATTTCCTCAAGTTTTTCTAAAAGAAATTAAAATTTGATTATAAGGGCATTTAGCAAGGAAAAAATATACATATTTAAGAAAAGAAACATCACTGAAACAAATATTTTAAAATAATATTAAACCATTTTACATTTTTTTAAAAACAAAAAAATGTCTAAGGTTTATAGTGCTAAAACAAAATTTAACGTTAAAAAGTTTAACATTTTACCATTTATTTCCGCGATTTGCTTCTTTACTTCGCAGCAACTTGTGCACTCTGAGGGCTGTTGAATAGGTTCTTCTAAAATGGAAAACGAATGTACTTTACGTAACAAATTTGATCGTAATGCGATTATACATACCAAAGGAAAAATCTGTAAAATTGCGCTTGGAGGGACAAGAAGACTTATAAAAGGAACTGACGTCTAAATTTTCTTCGCGCAAAATTTTAATCAGGTCTTTGGCGCATTCGCGGGAGACTCTATGCTTATTGTGCCATTGGCGAAGCTTGTCATTTAACAAACCACTATTTCGGACTGGAGGTCCGTCATTAGTTTCTACATGTAACTCTTCTGTTTCTAAAGCTTCCATATGATTATCAAAATCTGCTGTATTGAATGCCCAACTATCAGACACTTCTAATTCGTTTGACGGCTGCGCTTGCTCTATTTCCCTAAATCTTTTCTGGCATTTCTCCTTTTCCTCTTTAATTAATCGACGAATGTGCCTGTTGCTGTTCATGGCTGAATATCACATATTATTAGGTATTTCACTTGCACAACATATATGGTGGTACTCACCTGTTGACGACACTTCAGAACAAAACAAAATATAACACTTTAAATGTACAATAAGACAAATTAAATACAATGTTTACAAAATTTGGCGCAAGCGTTGGGTTAGTGATGGTAGCGAGGTTGGGTAGTGATGACAATCCGTTACGATTAATATTGCGACTACCGATATCGTATAATCGATGGCAATAAAAACATTCGCTAATATTATTTTTATATTCTATTATATAAAATTAGGTACTTATATATTTATTTTACATATCTAAGCACCAATAAAATCCGCTTGTTATGGAAGGAAAGAAAACGTTTTGCTACTGAACCACCGCTATTGTAAAAAATATTGCTGCAGCTAAATTGCTCATTATTAAATATAAATAATATAAAAAGAAATAAATTTCTTTAATTTATTATTTTATTTTATATCATTATTAAGTTTTTATTTTATTATTTTAACTTTTTTTTTAAATTTGTTTTTTATATAAACAAAATAAAGTTGTATTTGTTTTTAAAATCATTATATACTTGTCAAAAATTTCATTTTACAATTTTTATAACTCACATAGGAGTGTTCCCTCTCCGATAACTCTTTTGCTCTTGTAAAAAATACACAAGCCCCCTATTGACCCTTAAGGGACCACTGGGTGGTCGATCCCTTTTCTACCCCGAAAGTGCCACCGGCCCCCTCGAGAACTACAGGGACCCTTCAGATTACGGTTAAGGTACGCCAACCAGCCAATATCTAATTGCATTGGAAAATTACCATAAGAAAGAATCCCCAAAAGATTTAGACTAAACAATCGGATTGAGTCGCCGGTGCATTATCAATCAACAATCCAAAGGGCAATTATAAAACTCACTCAATTAAAGCTAACTCCACTCATAGAAAGCTCTAAAGCTCAGAACCGAGGTATGATCGTCAAAGAAGTTTAAGTTAAGAAGTGAGTTCAGTTTGAGACTTGTCAAAAGACAGTCAGTGTACTTCCAAATAAAAAAATATTTATTAATATATTTACATATTTAATGTTATATATTTAATTTACATATTTTAATTAAAGCTAAAAACATAACTTTGTATATATATTTATACTAGCTGTACCCGGCGCGACTTCGTTCGCTTAAAATTAGTTTGGAGTACGGTTGTCAAGACTTTCCCATTTCCACACCACCCCTGAGGTAGAGAAATTGGCGCGTTTTTTTTAATGTGGTATCTCCAATTAGACCTATTCCACTGAAACTTTCTAGGTTTAATAATGTTAATTAATATGATTACTTTAAAACCTCTGTGTAAACAACATTTTTAGAAGATCCTTCAGGAGCGAGAATAATAAGGCTACTGGCAGAGCTAACTCTAGAGCATGCGACATAAAATTGTCCATGAGAGAAGCAATCTTCTCTAAGATCTAGTCCAGCCAGCTTCAAAGTCTGCCCCTGCGATTTATTTATAGTTATTGCAAAGCAAACTTTTAGAGGGAATTGTAGCCTTTTAAACTGAAATGGCAGACTGGATGGTATTAATGGGATCCTGGGTATAAACACTGTTTCCCCCTTCGCGCACCCCGTAAATACTGTTGCTTCGATTACATTCTTATGAAGACCTTTTATCTGCAATCGTGTCCCATTGCATAACTTTGGGGGACTTAAATTTCGCAATAACATTACGGGTGCTCCAATCCTAAGAGACAGATTATGCTGAGGAATTCCTGGAGGATTCAAAGAATTTAAAAATTCAACAGGGTAATGAACAGCATTATCAGCATCAGGAACAGAGTCGACCGATTTATAGGAGACTTCTAAACCATCAAATGAGTTTAGCAATAAATTATTAATAGTGGTTGCTCTTTCATTTTTCGTTGTCAAAATGGCGCGATCAGATAGCCAATCTAAGCTTTTGCTTGATATGTTGGAAATGTCAGGAAATATTTTGGATGTAAGGTCTTGAACGTTTTTGACTACATTTCCTAAGCGTGATGTTATAACTATTTTTCCATCAACTGTTGGATGGACGCCATTCCCAATTTTTTAAAGAGTTTCGGCAAAAATTCCTGCAGAACTGTCTCCTTTTAAGTGCACTCGCATATTTTTCGTGAGCGCTAGTTTTTTTTATCTGTGGCCATAAAAATGAAGATTTTAAACAGGCCTTTATTTCGTCAGCTCTTGTACCTCTTGGCACAACAGGAAGGGTTTGGCGAAAGTCTCCAGCAAGCAGGACTGTAATACCACCCATCAACATAGTATTCTCATTAATATCTTGCAAGGTTCTATTTATGGCTTCAAGCCTACCTTTATGTGACATGGTGCACTCATCCCAAACAATTAACTTACAATCTTTAAACACCGCAGCCATATTACATTGCTTTGAAATAAAGCAATGAGGTGTTTCTAAATTAACTAAATCCAAAGGAAGTTTAAATGTAGAATGAGCAGTTCGACCTCCATTGAGCAGGGTAGCAGCTATACCGGAAGATGCTACAGCTAGGGCTATTTTTTTTGAACTTCGAACTTTTGCCAACAATAAGTTTGTCAAGAAGGTTTTACCTGTCCCTCCAGGTGCATCCAAAAAAAATATTTCACCCATCTCAGCCCCAACGCTTTGTAAAATTGTATTGTATACGACTTTTTGCTCGTCTGTAAGCAAATTTTCGTTGTTGGTAAGGAGAGTGTTGTTACTTTCATAACTTATTTCTCTTAGATAATCGGTATTATTTTCTTCCAATTCGGCTTCAGGAATAATTGGTTGAGGAAGACCATATTCTTTAAGACATGTTCCACCAATAGACAAAACAAAATGTTCAATGCTTATTAGACATTTGTTATAGACTCTTTCCATAATTTCGTCATTAATGTCAGAGTTTTCGGGCATTTGTAATGAATGAAGTATATCTTCCGATAAGAAAGTCTTGTACTTATTCCAAAGACCTAAAGCATCCGAGAGTTGACAAAAAACTAACATAATTCCAAAGAGATCACGTAAGTTTTTTGGAACTTGACAAACGCTAGCTTCTGCCAAAGTTTTGTCCCAATGACTATCATCCTCAAGTAAGCCCAATGCTTTGCAAGCTAATTGAAACGCACTGTATATTACGCCATTTACAGTTTTTAAATACGAAAATGAAGTTGGACCTCGTACCTCATGGAGTAAAAGTCTAAGCAAATAACATTCACTGTTATGTGGGTGAACGGTATAAACTCTGCCCAAAGCTGAATCCTTTTTAACTCCAGAAAAATGAGGTACGTCACTGCCTCGTTTTCTTCTAAGAAACTTTGTATTGTTCCATGTGTAATAGGATGGAACTTCAACATATAAAAGAGTTTTGGCGAAATCATCAATTTTACAAAGTTCAAAGAAAGCGAGAAGTGTAGTATTCGAAGGAGTGTTTATCTTCTTCGCTAGTTGATTCGGATCATTGGGATTAAAGTACACACGCTGCCCATTTTCTAAATGTACAGACAATTGCATAACTGCTGGAAATCGTTCGTGTATAGGGAAAGCCAGGATTCTCCACACGGCTTCCGAACTGCTTATATATCTTCCATTTTCATACGTTTTAACTTCATTTCGTCGGTCTTCAAGGGAAAATGAAGCCTGATCACTGCCTTTATTGACATATTTGCATACGTATTTTATAGACTTAACTGAACTGCAGGCTTCAACATTTATGTGTGCTTCCATTGCACGTAATAGTACTGAATTATATGGCACAACCCAACGGTTGTCTAAAATATTACCATTCTTTTCTACAGTAAAGCCACCATCATCTGAAGCCCTTCTTCGATACAGAGGATAACTATCAATTCCTGTTACTGTTTCCTTTGAAAGCTGACGGGGAAATTTTTGTGAACATTTGCCATCTTTCATGCACGGTGAACTACGGTTTAACATTCCGCAAGGTCCATGAATCATATTGGACTTTACGATATTATGTAGCACGGGATCTTTCTGTGGATCTGGAATTTCTGCACATATTGTATCGTCTATTTGATCAGCATAAATTCGATTTTTAAGCCAAAGTAGTATATGAACATGTGTGAGGCCACGTTTTTGCCATTCTACAGTGTACATGAAACATTGAACTTCTCCAAACAATTCTTTCTTAACTAAAAGAGCCTTTAGTGCTTTAACTTTTAAATGAAATACTCGCGCTATTATATCATGGCGGTCATAGGCCATCTGACCGGGTAATAATGACTCTGTAATGTCTTTCCACTTAGGATTGCAAGTAAATGTTATAAATAAATCAGGACGGCCATAGTGCCGGACATATGTCATAGCATCCTGAGTTTTCTCATGCATATAACGTGCAGAACTCGTGAATGAAGATGGTAAAATAACCATTTGGCCCAGCTGAGCTGGATTTACATCTTGTCTACCTATAGCGTCTTTAAGGTGTATATATCTTTCAGCCCTAAGTTTTTCTTGATTGTTTCGAATAAAATTAAGCCGTTCTGCTTCCATTTTGGCACACATATCGACTAAAAACTGACTTAAAAGAGCATTGAAATAAATTAAATGATTAATTTCACCCTCCCGAATCATTATTCGGTAACTATAAAAATTTAGTTCCGATACGGTTTTTTTAAATGTTTTTTTGATAGAGGATCTACTTGGGGTATATCAATTGAATATCCATCCTCTCCATGCGGAAAGAGAAGCGGATACTGCAAAGCGACATAGGAACGGTGTAGTTCATTAATATTTTGTAATTTTGAATTATGACTTTCAAGAATAATATCTCTCTGTTTGAACTGCTGACCAACAATAAGTAAGGCTACTTCACTTGCTCTTGGTGCATTATAGCAACCCTTGTGAGATCCAGATGGTGTGCGATCAGCATGATTTACATCGGAAAAGATTTGTGAGTTTCTGGAGAAATACATTCTGTTTACATTTGGTGTACCGGAATCTATTCTGACTGACAATGGATCCCAATTCCGTTCAGGTTTCTTTGAAGCTTTTCTTACCAGATATTCGATAAAGCACATATGCACTGCGGTTTACTCTCCACAGATAAACGCCAGTGAGCGCTTAAACCGATCTGTCTTGGCAGCTATAAGAGCGTACGTAGGGAAAGATCATACAACCTGGGATCAAAGACTGAATGAGATAAATGGAGCTATTCGATCTAGCCTCCACACAACTACCGGATATTCGCCGTATTTCCTAACATTTGGACAAAATATGATTTTATGTGGTAAAGATTATGAATTGTTGAGAAAACTCAATCTACTATCAAATGACACCAGGTTAGTTTATCCGAATGCTTTGCAATTGGCTAGGCATGAAGCTAAGTTAAACACTTCAAAGGCTCATGAGGCTAATGCTAGAATATACAACTTAAGGAGTAGAAACATCCAATTCAGCGTAGGAGATCAAGTTTACGTGCGTAACTTTTCGCAGAGCAATGCTAGTAAACAGTTTAGCCATAAACTAGCTCAAGTGTTCATCACAGCAACCGTAACCAGGAAATTGAGTCCAGCGTATTACGAGTTATCCAACGGGAAAGGCCGTAAGATGGGCGTATATCACGTGAAGGATATACAAACCAGATAATAAGTACTGTCCTTTTTCAGATTACGATTCCATCGAAAACTCCGGAACATAATCTGTGGTTGTAGTGGCCAGTGAAGAGATAGAGTTTTATATTTTCTAACGGCTGTACAAAATTATTAGATCAGCTAAGGGTTAACGAATTTGGAAGGGTGAGCTTTACAACCGACTAGAATGTTCCATACCAAGACAATATAGTTGTCTCGCTCGCACACTGTCGTTCAGTTTTGCCTGGAAAGGGTCCCGTTAAAGCTCGCCGCACTGTCGCGCTGCTGAAAATTTTCGGTCACGCAGATCACTTTGCTGCCGATATTCAACCGCCCCAGTTGCGTGCACTCTGGAACATTTAAATTCGTAATACCAGTGAAAACTAACCACGTGCTGATCCCAACCTAACCCCAGACAGCTATTTTAGTGCAGCGATCAGGAGACTTGCAGTCTACCTGTAGTGAAAACAAGAGTTGTGAACAGAATTATTGAAGGTAATTTCGTAGAGAGTTATTGAGGATTTTGTGCGTTTGCTAATTAGGAAATCTTTACAGTTTCTTGGTCACCGGCGGTCAGCCCAGCGCTGGCGCTGCCACGCTTCGAATACACATACACATACATACGTATGTATACCCAATTCGCTACCGCCGGTGTCTCAACTTTGCGAAATCGCAGTTCGCTGTACCTAATTGGAAAGTTCTGGAACAAAACCCTGGGATTCTTTACAAGCAATTTTTACGTCAGTAGCGCGACAGGAGATCACATAGCATCGTAGACATCTACATCTCAAATCAGCGTTGAAATCCATGTAAAAACCATCTATGTAAAACCACCTACATACATATGCGAAAACCATCGATGTAGACCCTAACCAACGGAATGTGAGTGGAGCACGTGTCGTTGCATAACACGCGTCATCGTCGTGAGTACTGAACAACCCCAACTGCAGGGTATGCTGACGTCACGGATATCGGAGTGAGTCATACGCGCGAGCGTTAAAATGAGAGCGCACATACACGCATCACCCTGTGGTCTGGCATTACTGTAATCTGGCAACCCTACTGTGTTGGCCTTTTTCTTTTGTTTCGCGCCGAACTATTCTCGAGCTAATTTTGTAAAACTCGTTGAACATTTTCACGAGCATTTTGTATTGGAATTATTGAATTCAACAATGAATTAAAAGTAGATTAAACTTAAATTAAGTAAAACCTTTTTTTGTACAGCCAGCTACCAACGCAATGTCAGCCTGAATATTATTATTTACCCATATCCAATATATATATATATACATGAATATTTTTGAATAACACTTATTCCACAGCTAACCGAACAGTTATTGGGCCCAAGATCTTGTTGTAGGTAGTTATGAGTGGTAACATATACATTTAAGTCGTGATGATTTAACTTCTTGAAATGATTTATATTAACGGTGACATTTTTGTGTAAAGGCTTTTGGATATTTCTTGAACTTACTGAAGAATATGAGTTGAATCTATAGAATTAAATTAATAGAATCGCGTGTATGATAAAAACAATGAAGTGTGTACAACTAAATGAATTTATTTTGTAACTATATGTCTAATATGACAAACTAAATAAACCTGAATCTGTCCAAGTACATAATGCCAATGGATTATCGAGGTTGAACACGAAGTAACGTTTACTTTAGGGGTAATGCCAACAAGGTTCCATGCATTACCAAGGTAGGGAGGGTATAGAGGAACGCGTGATCAATTCCAACTAGGATCACGCCCAAAACATCGTGTATACTTAGCTCCTTCTACCAGCTATACCGTTTGGGGATATCTATTTTGATATTTTGTGTTTTGTATTGATTAGAGTAGAGTCAGGAAGTGCACTTAACTTTTATCAAGTGGTGAGTTGAAGGAGAATATAGGGATAGGAAAAACCCCGACCCCAATACCGGCGAGCTGAGCACAGAGCGCAGTATAGTGCACTGAAACTCCGATTCCCTCTCCAACCGAGGCTGTTGCCCGCCAACAATTTGCAGCCGTGCCATTACAGATAAAATGGCGCCCAACGTGGGGCCGAAAAGGCGTAACGTAAATCCGGAAAAGCGGAAAACCAATTTGGGGCCCAGGCCGATGTGAGGTAAATCGTATGAGAGTTAAAGCAACTATTAGTTCAAATGAGGATAAAACCGAAAAGTTTGGGACAAATAGTGGTCTCCACGTAAGCTCTGTATGGACATCCAGTAATTAAATTATCAATAGTTTTGGGTTAGAGTATTAGATTTATTGAACAGATTTTCTAGTCAGTTTTCGGAATATGAGGCTTCAATTCGTAATCAGGATCGGTCTACCAAAATTGATTGGGAAAACTGTAATTTTTTCTAGTATTCGAGACCACTTGGATTTGTAGGTTTGTAGTGTGGTGTATCTGAGTTAGTGAATTAGCGATTGCAATTCAGGAATTTGGATTGATCGACCCAGCCAGATGCAGTACAACTTTCAGCCTAGAATTTATAGTTGGCGTTTGATACTATGAATTGCGGACATTAGAGAATCTTTGATCTCCGACTAGTATTAAATAACAACTAAAGAAACTTTTAAAATTTACAACCATACTTGTATATAAATAGCGGTAGAAGAGAGTAGAAGACCCCGATAAGAACTTGGCATTTGTGGAAAGGACAGATTATATTAAGTATTGATTTTGAAAAAGAAAATTAAAAACACATAATTAATTATGAGCATGGCCAGTAACGACAATAGCTTCGAAATGACGCAAAACCTTCCCAGTCATTGCCGTATTTGTCATGAAAAACTTGAAAAAGACCAATTGTTAGCAACGACTCCGTGCAAACACCAATTCCACCACGCGTGTTTGACAAATTGGCTTAAGAACTCCCCAGCTTGTCCTTCGTGTCGCGCTCTTTGTACTACAGAATTGCTTGTTGGAGGGAATGTCGATTTGGAAACTGAACTTAACAACGCTGAGGTTGCAGCTAACACAGTTCCAGATAATCCACCATCAGAAACTGGTGATGCGAGTGGAGAAAGACTTTCGCTTGATAGACCAGGATCGAGTAGAGGTGCTAGCAGAGGTAGAGGTAGAGGCCGAGGTACCAATAACAGGTCAGGTGTGGTTACCCGATCTATGCAGAGAACTGGAAGTCAAAACTCATTAGAAATTCCTAATACGTCCAATAACGTTAACAAAAACGAAATCCTTAATATAGTCAAATCCATGATGGGAACTCAACAAAAGACTCTGTTAGATAAGCTGACAGATCATATTAACACATCCTTGAATGTACAACTCAATCTTTTAGGCATGAGATCTAGTAGCAACGATCCTAGTTCCAGGTGCACACATCGATCATACCGATCAGGTCAATACTTCAGAACAAGAGCCTGATTTAAGAAATACCAGCCACCGATCTACATCTTCGATTTCACCAGAAAAGGTTGGACATGTTATCCAAAATTGGAAAGTGAAGTTTGACGGTAGTAAAGACAGTCCGTCCGCTTCGGAATTTATTTATCGCGTTCGTTCTTTGACAGCCCAGACTTTAGGGAACGATTTTCAACTCGTATGTGATCATTTGCACTTACTCCTATCAGGAAAGGCGTGCGATTGGTTTTGGCAGTTTCATCGTAAGCATATGGAATTCACTTGGGAAACCTTTTGTTTTGCATTTAGAGACAAGTACGATGATGTGGACAATGACGTGGATGTATGGCGACGCATTGCCAAGCGCAAGCAGTTAGAAAATGAACCTTTTGATTCTTACCAAGTTGGCATGGAAGAATTAGTGAATAGACTTGTCCGAACATTACCTGAACCGGATTTAGTCAAACTGTTAATTGATAATTCCAAAAGTTCTCTTCGACACGAGTTACTTCATCTCAACATTGTTTCGATTAAGAAGTTATTGATGGAAGTGAAGAAGCATGAACAATTTTATAATGAATTGCGAAACAATTCTTATAAAACACCTTTTGTATATCGGAAAAACATTTCTGAAATTTGTTCAGAAAATGAGGATCAGGAACCAATAGTATCAGCCATTGTGCGCAACAAACTGAGCTGTTGGAATTGTGATAAATTAGGTCACAGATGGGATGACTGCATAGAGCCCAGAAGTGTGTTTTGTTATGGTTGCGGGACCAAGAATATTTACAAGCCCCGTTGTAGCAGATGCAATCCGTCGGAAAACCGACCGAAGGATGTGTCATCCAACCAACTTTAGACACATCCGAACCCCGTCAAGACCAAAGTAGCAATCAGACATTAGCATCTTGTTTGGAGAAACCAAAAGAGGAGTCTAGATTAACATCCCGACTTTTACCTTTTCACATAAGATGGTCTAATTATTTGAAAGCTCGACATCGGATATTCGGTAATATTAATACCATTATACCAGTACATAAACCCAAAAGATCAACTCTTCGTTTACGAAATTTCTGGAAGAACATTGTTAGTACTCGACGGTTTTTGATTTCTTCAATATACGGAAATGGAGACAATCGACTGTACACCCCCTTGATTATAGGAAATAATACGTACAACGCCTTACTAGACTCTGGAGCTACAGTTAGTTGTGTTGGTAACAATGCAGCGCGATTACTCGTCACTCATCCAAGCTCACGCAAGTGTTCTGGAAAAGTGAAAACTGCTAGTGGTTCACTGTGCTCCGTGAAAGGCATTCTAACATCCGCTATAAAGTATCGTAATCTTACAGAATACATTGATTTTTACATAATACCAGATTTGAAACAAGACGTCTATCTCGGAATTGATTTCTTTACGAAATTCAAGCTCGTCGATAGAATCATGGATGAAACAATAGGAGAGCTAGATGTTGGTCCGTCTGAATACGAAGAACCTGAGACCAAACTACACAGTCTCTCTAGTAAGGAACAGGAACGTTTAAACTCCGTAGTAGAGATGTTTCCTTCATATGAACGCGAGGGATTAGGTCGAACCAATATGATTTCACACTCAATTGACGTAGGCGACGCGAAGCCGCTAAAACAAAGACATTGGCCGATCTCACCTGCGCGTGAGAAAATTATGTTTGCTGAAGTTGACAATATGTTAGCTCTCGATATAATTGAACCTTCTAACAGTCCCTGGAGCAGTAATTGCGTTATCGTTCAGAAAGGCAGTAAGGTTCGATTGTGTTTAGATTCCCGCGAAGTTAATAAGTATACCAGAAAGGACGCGTACCCTTTACCCCACATAGACGGAATTTTGAGTCGCTTACCTTCTGCGCGCTTTATAACTGGTCTCGACATGAAACATGCTTTTTGGCAAATACCGTTAGATGAGAAATCGCGTCAGTACACCGCCTTTACTGTCCCGAATCGCCCTCTTTACCAGTACAAGGTCATGCCATTTGGTCTCACCAATGCACCGCAGACTTTATGCCGGCTAATGGACCATGTCGTACCAGCACAGCTTCGTAATAGAGTATTTGTATATCTAGATGATTTACTAATCTTATCGGAAGATTTTGACTCACACCTGATTCTTCTACAGGAAATCGCGCTTTGCTTGAGGAAAGCTAATATAACGATCAATGTTGGGAAATCTAAGTTTTGCATGAGAGAAATTAAATATCTTGGCTTCTTGATTTCTGATGGTCAAATAAAAACAGATCCGTTTAAAATCCAAGCAATTAACGAGTTTCCGCTACCAGCTACAGTAAAACAATTGCGTCGTTTTCTAGGATTATCAGGATGGTATAGACGGTTTGTCGACAATTATGCATCTGTGAGTTATCCTCTGACTGAGATGCTAAAGAAAAACAAAACCTCGTTAGATTGGGATGATGCAGCCAGGAATGCTTTTCAGGAATTGAAACATAGACTGACAACGGCTCCTATCCTTGCAACACCTATCTTTTCTAAGCCTTTTGTATTATTGTGTGACGCTAGTTCTTTTGGACTCGGATGCGTTCTGGCCCAAAGGAATGAGGACGGTTTCGAAATGCCTGTCGCTTACATGTCAGTGAAGCTATCCAAGGCTCAACGGAACTACACCGTCACAGAACTAGAGTGCCTTGCGGTTATTAAGGGAATTAAAAAATTTCGCGCCTACATTGAAGGGCAGGATTTCTTAGTAGTTACTGACCATGCAGCGTTACAATGGCTCATGCGTCAAAAAGACTTGTCTGGTAGACTCGCCCGCTGGTCTATACAACTACAAGGTTTCGATTTTCGTATAGAGCACAGGAAAGGTTCTCAAAACGTCATCGCGGACACGCTTTCGAGACAGAATGAGTCAGTGGATGAATTCGTGAACCTAGGACCGATTATTGATTTGGAATCAGAACATTTTCGCTCGTTGGAATACCTTGACCTGATTGAACGCATTCGTCAGAATCAAGAAAAACTTCCCGACCTAAGAATAACAGACGGTTATGTATATAAACGCACTGAAGGTGTAACTAGCGAGACTGAATCTGATGAAAGTTTATGGAAATTATGGGTACCTTCTGGATTAGTTGACAGTGTCCTGCAACAAGCACATGATTCACCAGGATCTGCTCATTGTGGTATAGGGAAAACAGTAGAAAAACTCAAAAGATATCTGTTTTGGCCGAAGATGCTTGTTCAAATTCGAGAATATGTGAGTAATTGCACCGTGTGTAAGCAGACCAAAAGTCCGAATGTCGTACTCAGACCTCCAATGGGAAAACCCAGAGTGACAGATAGACCATTCCAACGATTCTACATGGATTTATTAGGTCCGTATCCTCGTTCGAAGGCAGGGAATATTGGCTTACTGATTCTCGTCGATCAGTTTACAAAATTTCATTTCCTTTGTCCGTTGAAAAGATTTACATCGGAAAAGATTTGTGAGTTTCTGGAGAAATACATTCTGTTTACATTTGGTGTACCGGAATCTATTCTGACTGACAATGGATCCCAATTCCGTTCAGGTTTCTTTGAAGCTTTTCTTACCAGATATTCGATAAAGCACATATGCACTGCGGTTTACTCTCCACAGATAAACGCCAGTGAGCGCTTAAACCGATCTGTCTTGGCAGCTATAAGAGCGTACGTAGGGAAAGATCATACAACCTGGGATCAAAGACTGAATGAGATAAATGGAGCTATTCGATCTAGCCTCCACACAACTACCGGATTTTCGCCGTATTTCCTAACATTTGGACAAAATATGATTTTATGTGGTAAAGATTATGAATTGTTGAGAAAACTCAATCTACTATCAGATGACACCAGGTTAGTTTATCCGAATGCTTTGCAATTGGCTAGGCATGAAGCTAAGTTAAACACTTCAAAGGCTCATGAGGCTAATGCTAGAATATACAACTTAAGGAGTAGAAACATCCAATTCAGCGTAGGAGATCAAGTTTACGTGCGTAACTTTTCGCAGAGCAATGCTAGTAAACAGTTTAGCCATAAACTAGCTCAAGTGTTCATCACAGCAACCGTAACCAGGAAATTGAGTCCAGCGTATTACGAGTTATCCAACGGGAAAGGCCGTAAGATGGGCGTATATCACGTGAAGGATATACAAACCAGATAATAAGTACTGTCCTTTTTCAGATTACGATTCCATCGAAAACTCCGGAACATAATCTGTGGTTGTAGTGGCCAGTGAAGAGATAGAGTTTTATATTTTCTAACGGCTGTACAAAATTATTAGATCAGCTAAGGGTTAACGAATTTGGAAGGGTGAGCTTTACAACCGACTAGAATGTTCCATACCAAGACAATATAGTTGTCTCGCTCGCACACTGTCGTTCAGTTTTGCCTGGAAAGGGTCCCGTTAAAGCTCGCCGCACTGTCGCGCTGCTGAAAATTTTCGGTCACGCAGATCACTTTGCTGCCGATATTCAACCGCCCCAGTTGCGTGCACTCTGGAACATTTAAATTCGTAATACCAGTGAAAACTAACCACGTGCTGATCCCAACCTAACCCCAGAGCCAAGTTTTATCTTCGCCAAGTGGGCGGAGGACAGCTATTTTAGTGCAGCGATCAGGAGACTTGCAGTCTACCTGTAGTGAAAACAAGAGTTGTGAACAGAATTATTGAAGGTAATTTCGTAGAGAGTTATTGAGGATTTTGTGCGTTTGCTAATTAGGAAATCTTTACAGTTTCTTGGTCACCGGCGGTCAGCCCAGCGCTGGCGCTGCCACGCTTCGAATACACATACACATACATACGTATGTATACCCAATTCGCTACCGCCGGTGTCTCAACTTTGCGAAATCGCAGTTCGCTGTACCTAATTGGAAAGTTCTGGAACAAAACCCTGGGATTCTTTACAAGCAATTTTTACGTCAGTAGCGCGACAGGAGATCACATAGCATCGTAGACATCTACATCTCAAATCAGCGTTGAAATCCATGTAAAAACCATCTATGTAAAACCACCTACATACATATGCGAAAACCATCGATGTAGACCCTAACCAACGGAATGTGAGTGGAGCACGTGTCGTTGCATAACACGCGTCATCGTCGTGAGTACTGAACAACCCCAACTGCAGGGTATGCTGACGTCACGGATATCGGAGTGAGTCATACGCGCGAGCGTTAAAATGAGAGCGCACATACACGCATCACCCTGTGGTCTGGCATTACTGTAATCTGGCAACCCTACTGTGTTGGCCTTTTTCTTTTGTTTCGCGCCGAGCTATTCTCGAGCTAATTTTGTAAAACTCGTTGAACATTTTCACGAGCATTTTGTATTGGAATTATTGAATTCAACAATGAATTAAAAGTAGATTAAACTTAAATTAAGTAAAACCTTTTTTTGTACAGCCAGCTACCAACGCAATGTCAGCCTGAATATTATTATTTACCCATATCCAATATATATATATATATATATGAATAATTTTGAATAACGCTTATTCCACAGCTAACCGAACAGTTATTGGGCCCAAGATCTTGTTGTAGGTAGTTATGAGTGGTAACATATACATTTAAGTCGTGATGATTTAACTTCTTGAAATGATTTATATTAACGGTGACATTTTTGTGTAAAGGCTTTTGGATATTTCTTGAACTTACTGAAGAATATGAGTTGAATCTATAGAATTAAATTAATAGAATCGCGTGTATGATAAAAACAATGAAGTGTGTACAACTAAATGAATTTATTTTGTAACTATATGTCTAATATGACAAACTAAATAAACCTGAATCTGTCCAAGTACATAATGCCAATGGATTATCGAGGTTGAACACGAAGTAACGTTTACTTTAGGGGTAATGCCAACAAGGTTCCATGCATTACCAAGGTAGGGAGGGTATAGAGGAACGCGTGATCAATTCCAACTAGGATCACGCCCAAAACATCGTGTATACTTAGCTCCTTCTACCAGCTATACCGTTTGGGGATATCTATTTTGATATTTTGTGTTTTGTATTGATTAGAGTAGAGTCAGGAAGTGCACTTAACTTTTATCAAGTGGTGAGTTGAAGGAGAATATAGGGATAGGAAAAACCCCGACCCCAATACCGGCGAGCTGAGCACAGAGCGCAGTATAGTGCACTGAAACTCCGATTCCCTCTCCAACCGAGGCTGTTGCCCGCCAACAATTTGCAGCCGTACCATTACAGAATTGCCGACAATTTAGAAATGCCTCTATAATTCTGGGCATCCGCCTTCGCACCCTTTTTGTGGAGTGGAAAAATGAAAGAGTCCTTCCAGATAGTTGGAAAAACTGATGATGAAATAGACAAATGAAAAAGTTTAAGAATCGGTTTACAAATGGTTAAAGCACAAAACTTAAGCACACTCCCAGGGAGTCCATCAGGACCGGGAGAATACGTTGGCGTTGTTGTTGCTAAATCCTTTAAAAGAGAACTTTCGGTAATTACAGGGGTAAAAATACAATTAGCCCTATTTAAGGGGTTAGGGTAGGTAGGGTTTGACCAAGCAGCCGAACTATAAGTAGTTTGGAAAAACTCGGCAAATAAATCCGCAATTTCAAAATCCGACGATGCCTCTTTTGAGTTTAAACGTACCGATGAAGGCAATGCCGAAGACTTACGCTTGGCATTAGCGAAGTTATAAAACTGCTTCGGATCATTTGAAAATTCGAATTTACATCGATTTAAATACATGGAATAGCAATGACTGTTGAGAACATTAAAATCTGAACGAGCCACCACGTATTTCGAAAAATCAGATGGCTTACCCGATTTTTTATACTTTTTATAAGTGTTTGATTTAAGATTTTTAAGTCTTTGAAGCGCATTGTTAAACCAAGGAGGCCTGTTTAGCTTAGGAGGAAGCCTGTCAGGAACGCATTCGTCAAAAAAAGTGTTTAAAACGCTATAGAAAAGTTCAATTGCACATTCAATATCCATTCAATTGTACAAATCAGTCCAATTATATTGCGAAATCATGTAGTTTAGTTTAGTATAGTCACATTTACGAAAGCATCTCATTTTAGTTTGAGGAACTAAAGGAGAGAGGGTATTAGTACAGGGGAGACCAATTGTCAATTCCAATGTTGGATGATACCGGTCTTCAGGTACAACAAGTGCGTCAATTCTAGATACCGTAACTTCATGCGGATCTAAAACAAATACTAGATCTAATTGTCTATTTAATGAATTTCGTATAAAGCTTACTTGCTGTAACGATAATTCTAAAAGGCCATCCACAAAATCATGGGCAGATAAAGGTGTAGCTACAAGTGAGTCAGTGGGAAGAGACCAAGAGATATTAGGGAGATTGAAGTCACCCAAAACAATCAAAAGGTCTCTGTTGGAAAGGAAGGACTGAACAGATTTTATAGCAGACAGATGGTGCTCATAAATTATTAAATCAGAGCCAGGAGGAATATAAGAACAGGTTACAAAAATAGATAAGGATTGAATGGAAACTTTGACACTAACAAATTCAATATCGTTAGGGATATGAATGTTAAGTCTCTCCGATGATAAACTAGAGGTAACGGCAATCAGTACACCACCCCCCCTACGCGGGGAGCGATCGGTCCTGTAGGTGTTAAAGTTCATTGACAAAACTTCAGAGTCAGATATCTCTGTTTTCAGCCAAGTTTCCGTAAAAGCCAAAATATCTTCAGTAAATGCAGAGGAATCAGCATAAAGCTTTGGTAGCTTCATATTTAGTCCTCTAACATTTTGATAAGCCAAAAATAAACCTGTTAGTTTTTTGGCCTGTTATTAGGCACAGTGGAAAGCCGATTATTAGGCACAGTGGGAGGCCTGTTATTTGTTCTCGGTTTATTGGGAACAAATTCTTTAATTACCAAATCATCATTAAGCCAAAAGCTTTCAGAAAGTAGTACATTAAACACATCAGGCGGAGCAAATATTTTAAAAGAAGATATCCTACGGGCGTACGAAAATCGAAATTGTTCAACTTCAATGTCCTCGGATGGAAATTTTTCACGTATGAATTCCAAAACATCCTCAGATTTGGTATCCGGTGTAAATCTAGAAACAAACAATTGCTTCCTATGTGGAACAACTGAAAGTTTCTTACGCCCCCCAGCAGCAGTCTGAACCTCACTCGGCTGGGACCCAGAAGCGGTTCCTACTGTATCTACGGTCAGCACCGACTTCTGTGCCTCAGGTTGGCATCCAGAAACAGAGTCACCTCCGGAACTGGCTGTAACCATAGGCACAGGTGGCTCGCTTACCCCTGTGCCGACAGGAACTGCTGCAGCTACCGAGTTCAATGTTTTATTTTGTTTCACGGTCTTATTAACTGCCCCTGAGCTGGCTTTTTTGCGTTTAGGCGACTCGGTTAATAATAATTTCTTATTATTAAATTGGTCACAAACTGAGTTGAACCCGTCATTAAGCTGTTTTAAAACTCGTGAAAGGTTCAATAGTCCGTCTCGAGTCTGCCTCATAAAGCTGCTCATTTCGACTGTCATTTCCTTGCAGGACTCACATGCCCACATGAGACCGGTATGCATTTCAATGAAGTCTTTAACTCTGCCAGTAAATCCTGTACATTTGACGTGCATGACCGATTTGCAGAGCCAACAGATAATAAAAGAATCTTTAGTTGACATCGGAAGAGAACAACTTTTCTTTGTACAGATAAGGGCCATTTTATAGGAAAAAAAAGGTTATTCAAAGAAATAGAAAATAAAATGTGGAAAATATACCTCGAGTAAATTTGGCACTGGGATCAAATTCGCAAAACCGCAAAGACACAAAACAAACGAAAAGTATAAGAGCGCGAGATCGCGAGTTTAATTAAAACAAGAGAGCGCGAGAGAAAAAAAAAACTTCTATCGACTGAGCGTGGCTTGTGGGGCACCAACAACTATACACACGAACAGTTACAAATGTAAAGCAAGCAAGAGAGAGAGAAATAGAAGTACAGCAAGTTCAGAGAGAGTGAGAGTGGGAGAGTGGAAGAGAGATTACAAGAGTTTTAGCAAGTTTAGAGCGTATAATTTACACTAACAAAGACAAGCGATTAAACAAATCCAAATAGAAATGTTAAAATAACTAGAATAATGCACCCGTTAATTGGGAGATTTAGTTAAAAACACTTACACAATTGTTAGGCTACGCTTTCTTTATAAACAAACACAAGACACTCGCAAAAAATAACTAAAAAACACAAATAACTCAGAGCACAAAAGTAAACACAACCGTTCACAAGCGACGCTAAATCGTTATTGAGATGTGGATGTATTGGTTTGTAACCGTGCCTATTACATGAGTTGCTTTTAACTTTTTGTTTTCATGTTCCAATTTCGTGTAAGAGATGGAACGCATCTAAGAAGACAGAAAATGAAAACCCCAGGAAAAGAAAATGAAAGATATGTTAACAATAAAGATCCACCCAAAATAAACATTTTTTTAAGGATTTTTTTTTTTGTTTATTTTATTTAAAAATAAATTGTAATGAAATTAAACTTAAAACTAAGAAAGGGAAAAAGAACAAAATTATATTAAAGTAAGGACTAAATAAGAAATTAAAAACAAATAAAAAAAATTAATTAATTCGAAATGTCCTGCTGCTGGAGCTGTTGCTGCAAGCCCTGGATTTGCTGCGCCATCATTGAGCCAGGTTGACCCGGCTGATCTCGCCGCTCTTCCTCGGGGGTTCGCGCCAGCGCCTGTTGCTTTTGGAGCTGCTGTTGCAGCATGGCGATTTGCTGCATCAGCTCATCCGCAGAAGGGCCAGACTGGAAACTCTGCGACGGCACTGCCAGCAACGGCACTGTCTGCAGCGGTACTGCCTGCGGCGGCACTGTCTGCGGCGGCACTGTCTGCGGCGGACTCCATGTTTGGGGCAGGCGCATCACGGAGCTCACATAAGCCTGGAAATTTTCCAAGGCAGCCACCTTGTCCTGAAGGCCCTTTATTTGGCGCTGCTGCTTCTGTATCTTGTTGTGGGCCTCTCGCAGCGTTTGGAATGGCGACCGATCCTTTCCAGGGTGCGCAGCTTTTGTTTGTTGCTGCATTAAAATTTGCTGCTGCAATTGCTGAAGCTGTTGTTGCTGCTGCTGCAATTGTTGATGCTGCGTTGGCTGTTGGCTGTTCAATTGCAGCTGGAACAACTCAAGCTGCTGCTTGTGTTGCTCCAGTTGCAATTGCAAATTCTGCTGCTCATGTTGTTGGGGCTGCCATGCAGCCTGGAATGTTCCGCTCCTGTTGAAATTCATATTGTTAATGAATAGTCGAAATGTGTAGCCATTAGTTGCCACATTCCTTTTGTCCTATTTACGCTTGCATATGTATTTGTGTGACGGTCACATGATCTGTGGCGACACAAAATGGAAAAACAAATAACCGTTTTTTGGCTTGTGCCTGTCTCATAGACGTACTACAAATTTGTGGAGGGGGTCATTCAATATTAATATTTGATCAAAGTAATATTAAAATGAAGTCAAACAAAATTAAAATGTGTACTAAAAAAGGTTTGTTTTTCAACAAAAATTTAAACTAAAATTGTGAGTTTTAGCCGTACCCCCTTGCCACACCACTGTCAATCTTATGCTCAGTCTTGTTTCTCTCTCTTTGGGCAAGCTCTCTCAGAGAGATCGTTGTGCGCATGATCATCCCCTTTTTTTGCGTCTACCTAAACACTTGCTACTGATCTCGCTCATTATCATTGCATCCTTCTCACTCCTAAAATTGGAATTGTAGCAAAGGAGAGCAAGTGTTTTTTTTGTATAGCCCTCTTCTAATTGCCACCTTCTCAATTCTAGTACATGGGATTTCAATTTGTGAAATCCATGAAAATACATATAATCGTTTTAGATAATAAAAATAGCCCCCTTCTAATTGCCTCCTTCTCTCTCCCAAAAATCGAATTGTGGCAAAGGAGAGCAAGTGTATTTTATGCATACGCCTCTTCTAATACTTGCGATATTAATTTGTTAAATCGATGAAAATATTTATCATCTTTTTAGATTCCTTAAAAACAAACAAATATAATAATCAAACAATAATATAATAAACAAATATAATAAATAGCTATACCCGGCGCGACTTCGTTCGCTTAATATTAGTTTGGAGTTAGGAAATTGGGTTGTCAGGACTTTCTTATTTTTTATTTGCGCGTTTTTCGAAAACCTTTGTAGAAGATCCTTCAAGAGATAGGATCAGAAGGCTACTGGCAGGGCTATATAATAAAGTAGCTGTACCCGGCGCGACTTCGTTCGCTTAAAATTAGTTTGGAGTACGGTTGTCAAGACTTTCCCATTTCCACACCACCCCTGAGGTAGAGAAATTAGGGCGTTTTTTTTAATGTGGTATCTCCAATTAGACCTATTCCACTGAAACTTACTAGGTTTAATAATGTTAATTAATATGATTACTTTAAAACCTCTGTGTAAACAACATTTTTAGAAGATCCTTCAGGAGCGAGAATAATAAGGCTGCTGGCAGAGCTAACTCTAGAGCATGCGACATAAAATTGTCCATGAGAGAAGCAATCTTCTCTAAGATCTAGTCCAGCCAGCTTCAAAGTCTGCCCCTGCGATTTATTTATAGTTATTGCAAAGCAAACTTTTAGAGGGAATTGTAGCCTTTTCAAACTGAAATGGCAGATGTAGGGGTCAGGTTGGCTTTGAAAACAGAAAACCTTACGAGCATAGAATAACTCAACTTTCGTCCCAATTCGTACACGCCTCAAGTCAAAAGTTAGGGTAAAACGTAGATCATACTAGTCGCACTACTCGCACACACAGAGCTAGATCTTCCCTCTCGCCCTTGCGTACAGTCGGTGCGTGCGAAGGAGAACGGAGGAAGAGGAGAAATCAGGAATAGTCCCGTTCATCGCGGCTCGCGAACTTTCCAGTACACGTTCCCAGCGCGTTGTCGGACAGCAGCTCGTTCATTTCGTTTTGTGATCTTTGGCAATCAAGTCGTACATCTGTGGGTCGAATTAAAATTAACCACGAGTCCATTCCCCACGTGGAATTTGAGTACAAATAAAGAGCCACAAACGGAAGAAAAAAGAAGAGATCAACATAAATCTATTTCACCGGCGCGTGAATAAAGTTCAGCGGGTATTTATACAGACAGAAAATCTGAAACAGTGGACATAACCTAACAGTAAAAATTTCCATGTAGGCAGAAGGCCGGTCCGTACGCAAGGCGCGCTCACGCTTTCAACTGAATAAAGTGCGAATTTACTACGACCGGCCGAGCGTTACGATTGTTGCACTCAGCAAAAGTGTGACTCAGGCAACACGTGCAGCTGAGACTCCGCAACCAAGAGTGGACTCGCGGTCGGGCCACGCCCACAGGCGCGCCGCCCCGAAACGTGTTAACGTCCTCAGACTAAGGAGAGCCATCGCGGCATAGCTATTTACCATTGGATCTGATCCGGTTAATCGGCTGGAAGATCACGGATAACCTACGACAGACCACGACCACGCTGATCCCTCTTGGACAGTGGTGCGCGACAACATCCCACGTGCCTCCATAATCTAGCAGCCCGAATCACCCGATCACCACCTTCGTAGATCGACCGTAAAGAAAAGGAGTCAACAGCGGAAGCAGAACACAAGCCCCGCGTGAGGGCGATCCAGGCTGATCACGTAACCGGATTGAGATCATCGTGAATCAAGTGGCCATGTGAGCAGCTATTGTGAAATCCGTCGTCGCTGCCGAAACATGCGACTCAGCGCAGCCATCAACTAGCGACCGCACTAGGAATCGCTACTAAGGAAGCCGTATTGAGCATTCCTCGTATAATTATAATTTGTTTTCTTTGAATTCCGACCCTGTTCTTACGTTAGTTTTTCTTTTCATTTAGCTTATAAATCATGTGAATGCCTATTATGTACGCCAACATTTATCCCGTTTAATAACGAATAACGCTCTTCCAAGTCTAAACCACACAGCACCTGCATCTTCAATGGGCCCATCGAAACAGCAGCGAAGGATATATTTCCGTAAGTGACCGCCGATATAGGCTTACTTTTTATATGCGAACATTTTGTATTTAACCGGGATTTAAAGCTAGGGCACACATATGAGCATCACATAACTTAGAATGTAAATTTAACTTCGTCGTCTTGAAATTGAAACTGTCAAACTAATTTTGAAATGAATCTGAAATAATATTGAACTGAAGCAATATGAAATTATGTAATTAAGCCTCATTATACGGTCCGTCGTTGAACAACGCAGTTAATGTCGAGTTTTCTGAATATGAAGTAATGAAGTAATAGAAGACATTTGACAAGGGGTAACAATGAAAATCTATCGTGTTACTAAGGATGGGAGGGTATAGAATGGGGGCAAATAACACCTAAGCCACCCAACACGCTGGTATTTCTCTCTGAATCTGTTTTGTTAGGGTCCGTCCGAATATATATCTGATTATCGCAACTATTTTGAAGCCAACCATGTAGAATACAGAAAGTGCACTTAAACTTTTCGTAGTAGAACGGGTGTGCTATATAGATGAGGAGGAAAAAACCCACGCCATATCCGACGAGCTTTGTACCGAGCAAATGCAAGAAGTGCACAATGCCAAGTCGTCTATACGCTGGAAATTTATACTAATTTCTTGTGAACACCTACCTCGCGGCTACTACAGAAAATGGCGCCCAACGTGGGGCTAGAAACCGATTACCGCATTTGGGAAATTAAGTAAAAGAAACCCATATAGTAAAATTTCGAGGGGCCGTAATCTTTATCAGTAGGATCCTCGAAAGGTACTAGCCTAGCGATTTTGCTCAATAATACATCCATTTAGCATTAGTAATTTGTAGTAATTTAAATCCGTTGATAGCTATTTTGTATTGAATGTTAACCGGAAGTGTTTTGAAGTGTCGTTACCCGGAAAAGCGACTGCAATTCGAGTTCTTACGGATTAAGGCGACCGAAGCGCACTCATTCGCTAGGGAAGTATTAAATACAAAATTAACTTCGGGGAACTAGATTTCAATTCGTAGTCGGAAGGAAGCGAGCTCGGAAGTTGTAGCTAGGAAGAGCGTTCGATTATCGAGTCATTACGGTACGAACGACCAGTACGAACCAGCCGCAGGAAGCCAACTCCATGGGAATTTTTTTGTTACCTGTACTAGAACATAGCGCGCGTACCTAGGAGATGCAAGAGATCGGAGGAACTTCGATACTTGACCAGGGGAGCGAATCCGTGTTCTAGGAACCATTTCAATGTTAATAATTTATTAGTATAAAGCACATTAAGAGAGAATACCAAGCGGACGAAACCGATAATTAACTCGTTGGAAAACACGGACCAATTTGAAGAATATTTAAAGAAATTAATTGATTTTTTTTTGGATTGAAACATGTCAGTACGCCATAGTACTGAGGATCTGGCAACCGTTGCGAACGAGAATACAGCGGTTTGCATTTTATGCGCGAGACCAATAAACGTTGAAGACCGAACAGCAGTTTCGGCCTGCGACCACAGATTTCACCACCAATGTATTACGGATCATTTGATATTATCGAATTCTTGCCCAACCTGTAATCAGGCGTGCACCGTGCAGCAGTTGTCCATATCAAATAACAATATGCTAGCAGAAATGACTGATGCGGATCACAGAACAAATAGTGCGAACGTAGCAACCGATAATCTTGCAGCCGATAGGGGTGATAGCCAAATCGTTAATCAAGGCCGAGGCAGGGGTGAAAGAAGAGGTAGAGGAAGAGGCTCTGCACCACGCAGAGGCATGATTTCTAGGTCTCAACAGCAACAGAGCACAGGTCAACAGAACGACCGAAGCGCAAACACCGACTCTTTTCTGGAATCCTCCAGTAGGAATGCAATCTCAGCAGCGACAACTGAGGGATGACCTCACTCAGTTTATTCAGTCGCAACTGTCTAATTTGCAGGTAGGCAGTCATTCGAATTCCCAGGATAGGAGAAGGGTTGGCGACGATACAAACAGGGCAGCGTTCACAGCCGGTCAATCGCAACCACCATTAGGGCTGAATTCGCCTACCGTAAACCCAAACGTCAGCTCTGGCATTCGCCAAGCTAGCCATCATTCAGTCAGGTCTTACTCTTCGGTACAGCCGGAGAAAGTTCCCAGTATCATCCAAAGCTGGCACCTGAAATTCGACGGAGCCAAGGATGGGTTACAGATGGAAGATTTTCTATATAGAGTAGAATCCTTAGCGCAGCAGAACCTGAACGGCAATTACCAGCTGCTGTGCGATCACTTACACCTTTGTTTCGTTGGCAAGGCAAATGAGTGGTATTGGAAATTCCACCGAGCTTGCCGCCAGTTTACTTGGAATGAATTTTGTCTAGAGTTTAGGGAAAAGTTTAAGGATGTAGACACAGACATGGACATATGGGAAGCGATAAACAACAGACGTCAAGCGGAAAGGGAACCATTCGAGGAATACCAGTTCCAAGTAGAAAAGTTAGTTGCGCGTCTAAGTACCACGATTTCCGAAGAATCTATGGTCCAACTTCTCATTCGTCATGCAAAACCCTCTCTTAGGTATGAGTTAATGCACTTGCGCATTACCACGTTAGTGAGATTGAGAGAAGAGATACGTACTCACGAACAGTTTTGTAAGCAGAATAGACCGCAAGTAGGAAAGAACAATTTTTCCGCGCGTCCCACCATCTCCCAACTCGAACAGGAGACAGAGAATAATGATGCAGGAGAAGTTTCCGCCTTGCAGCGAAATTCAATAAAATGTTGGAATTGTGAAAAGTTGGGACACCGTTTCGACGAGTGTCTTGAGAATCGCAGTATCTTCTGTTATGGCTGCGGAGCTAAAAACACTTTCAAGCCGAACTGTCCAAACTGTAAACAGCCGGAAAACCGTCAGCGGGATGCGTCGACAAAAGTCCACGTGCCGCATCCGAACCATTAACAAAGAACTGTGGTACGCAGACCGATCTTTTCGAGAGTTCGGGTCTGAATATTCAAAGTAGTAGTCTCGAAAAACCCACTTCTGACAGATTTAAACCTCACCAGCCATACCATATCCGAGAAGAACTATATGCAGCAGCTAGGAAAAGAATTTTTGGAGACGTTAGCAGCTGTAGTGTATCTCGAGAACCCAGACGTTCAACATCCCGTATGCGGCAGTTTTGGTTAAACGTGCAACAAAGCCGGAAAAAGCTTGTAGCAGCTGTTTTTCTCAATTCTGATAACCGCCTTTATACTGAAATTGATATTTTTGACAGACGATACGTAGCCTTGCTCGATTCGGGTGCGACTATCAGTTGCATTGGTGGCAGCGCCGCTAAAGATATAGCATGTCGTCCGGAATTGCGTAAATGCTCAGGGCGTATCAAAACCGCGAATAACGCGGAGTGTCCTGTCGTTGGCAGACTTATTATCGACGTCACATATCGGAATCGTACCGATAAAGTCGAATTTTTCGTAATACCTGATCTCAAACAAGACGTGTACCTTGGTATTGATTTCTGGCGCGATTTTGGGCTACTGGACAAGATAATAGACGAAAAAGAATCAGTCTCTGAACTTGACGTAGGCAGGGATGATGATGTAGTAGAAGCCCCGAAAGTTCATACTCTTTCAAACGAACAACAAATGAAGCTAGAAGCCGTAATCAGCAGGTTGCCTTCCTATGAGACCGAGGGATTAGGGCGAACACAGTTGATAGAGCATTCCATCGACGTTGGCGAGGCGAAGCCGGTAAAGCAACGCCACTGGCCAATTTCACCTGCAAAGGAGAAAATGATGTTTGCCGAAATCGAGAACATGCTTGCCTTAGACGTCATAGAAGAATCGCGAAGCCCTTGGAGTAGCAACTGCGTACTAGTTAAGCGGGGTGAGAAAATTCGATTGTGTTTAGACTCGAGAGAGGTGAATAAGCTGACCGTAAAGGATGCTTATCCACTCCCTCACGTAGACGGAATCCTCAGCAGATTGCCACCAGCGCGTTATATCACGGGACTGGACATGAAGCACGCGTTCTGGCAGATTCCGCTGGAGGAAAAGTCAAGGCAGTGTACAGCCTTTACGATTCCGAACAGGCCTTTGTATCAATACAAAGTTATGCCATTTGGCCTTTGCAACGCCGCACAAACACTGTGTAGGCTTATGGACTTAGTTATACCAGCTAGCTTGCGTACTAGGGTGTTCGTATACTTGGACGACCTCCTAGTCTTATCAGACGATTTCGAATCGCACATGGAGCTACTGGAAGAGATCGCTTCGTACCTTCGTAAGGCTAATCTTACGATAAACGTCGCGAAATCGAAATTTTGTATGACAGAGATAAAGTATCTTGGATTTATAATTGGCTACGGACAGCTGAAAGTGGATCCAAGTAAGGTCAGCGCCATCGATAACTTCCCAGTTCCGACCACGGTCAAACAGCTCCGCAGATTTCTCGGACTTGCCGGTTGGTATAGGCGCTTTGTTGATAATTACGCGTCGATCACCTTTCCTTTGACCGAGTTGCTCAAAAAGAACAAGTCGTTCAGCTGGAATCCTGAAGCAGAAGAGGCGTTCAAAGTACTTAAGTCAAAACTTACTTCTTCACCAGTATTAAGAACACCTGATTTTAATAAGAAATTTATTCTGCTCTGCGATGCAAGTCTTTACGGTCTTGGCTGCGTGTTGGCACAAGAGAACGAGGACGGAATCGAGCTACCAGTTGCGTACATGTCGGAGAAGCTAACGAAGGCGCAGCGTAATTACTCTGTAACCGAGCTTGAGTGCCTAGCTGTGATCAAGGGGATTAACAAATTTCGAGCCTATATAGAAGGGCAAGAGTTTTGTGTCGTGACCGATCACGCGTCTTTGCAATGGCTTATGAAGCAAAAGGACCTTGCGGGTCGCTTAGCCAGGTGGTCGATTCGATTGCAAGGATTTTCATTTACGATAAAGCACAGAAGCGGTTCGCAGAACGTCGTAGCCGACGCTTTGTCGCGTCGCGAAGAAATAGAAATTTGCGAAGTTGTAGATCCAGGTCCCATAGTTGATTTGTCTGCTAAGGATTTTCAATCGGAAGCGTACCTAGATCTCATCCGACGGATTAGGGAGAATCAGGGCAGGCTACCTGATCTAAAAGTAGTTGATCAGTTTGTCTACAAACGAACCGAGCCGTCTAAGGGCGATGCTCTTCAAGATGCTGAATCATGGAAACTGTGGGTGCCGAATTCGTTGACCGAACAAGTTTTACATCGTGCTCATGATTGTCCTGACTCCGCGCATGTGGGAATGACTAAAATGATAGAGAAACTTAAACGATATTTATTTTGGCCCGGTATGGTGACACAGATTCGAGACTACGTATCCAAGTGTTCAATCTGCAAGTCCACTAAAAGTCCCAACCAGATTTTAAGACCGCCAATGGGTAACCCAACATCTTCCGAACGACCATTTCAGAAACTATATATGGACCTCTTAGGCCCATACCCTCGTTCTAAAAGTGGCAATATAGGTATCCTAATAATTGTCGATCATTGTACAAAGTTTCACTTCCTGCACCCGCTACGAAAATTTACATCGGATAAGATTTGCGATTTCTTAGAAAAACATGTGTTCTGTATCTTCGGTGTTCCGGAATCTATATTAACGGATAACGGATCCCAATTTAAGTCTGGCTATTTCAAAGCATTCTTAACTCGATTCAGTGTCGCGCATGTGTGTACGGCCATATACTCGCCGCAAGCGAACGCGAGCGAACGAGTCAACCGATCCGTTTTGGCAGCGATTCGGGCGTACATTGGAGCAGATCATACTAATTGGGATAGGAATTTGGACGAAATTAGCGCATCTCTTAGAGCCAGTGTTCATCGAAGCACAGGGTTTTCCCCATACTTTCTTTGTTTCGGACAGAATATGGTTATGAACGGTCAGGACTATGATCTTTTGAGGAAGCTACATTCACTAAGGGACGACACCGCTTTGAAAACACCTGATTTGTTACAATTAGCGCGGAGGCAAGCCAGGGAAAAGATTAGAGAAACCCATGCAGCCAATGCAAACGTTTACGATTTGCGTAGCCGTACCATAAGTTTAAATGTGGGTGACACAGTTTACGCGCGTAGTTTTGTCCAAAGTAACGCAGCGAAAAGGTTTAGTAGCAAATTGGCACCTGTCTTTATCAAGGCAAAAGTAGCAAAGAAGATAAGTCACATATATTACGAATTAGTAAACGAGTCCGGTAAACATCTGGGCGTCTACCATCTGAAAGACATTAAAACGTAACCAAAACACTAGCATCTGCCTGACCTTTTTCAGTTAACGCTTCTGCGAGATGAGACTCTGGTAGAATTAACTGTGGTGTAGGGGTCAGGTTGGCTTTGAAAACAGAAAACCTTACGAGCATAGAATAACTCAACTTTCGTCCCAATTCGTACACGCCTCAAGTCAAAAGTTAGGGTAAAACGTAGATCATACTAGTCGCACTACTCGCACACACAGAGCTAGATCTTCCCTCTCGCCCTTGCGTACAGTCGGTGCGTGCGAAGGAGAACGGAGGAAGAGGAGAAATCAGGAATAGTCCCGTTCATCGCGGCTCGCGAACTTTCCAGTACACGTTGCCAGCGCGTTGTCGGACAGCAGCTCGTTCATTTCGTTTTGTGATCTTTGGCAATCAAGTCGTACATCTGTGGGTCGAATTAAAATTAATCACGAGTCCATTCCCCACGTGGAATTTGAGTACAAATAAAGAGACACAAACGGAAGAATAAAGAAGAGATCAACATAAATCTATTTCACCGGCGCGTGAATAAAGTTCAGTGGGTATTTATACAGACAGAAAATTGGAAACAGTGGACATAACCTAACAGTAAGAATTTCCATGTAGGCAGAAGGCCGGTCCGTACGCAAGGCGCGCTCACGCTTTCAACTGAATAAAGTGCGAATTTACTACGACCGGCCGAGCGTTACGATTGTTGCACTCAGCAGAAGTGTGACTCAGGCAACACGTGCAGCTGAGACTCCGCAACCAAGAGCGGACTCGCGGTCGGGCCACGCCCACAGGCGCGCCGCCCCGAAACGTGTTAACGTCCTCAGACTAAGGAGAGCCACCGCGGCATAGCTATTTACCATTGGATCTGATCCGGAGGAAGGTTAATCGGCTGCCGTTTGCTTGGAAGATCACGGATAACCTACGACAGACCACGACCACGCTGATCCCTCTTGGACAGTGGTGCGCGACAACATCCCACGTGCCTCCATAACCTAGCAGCCCGAATCACCCGATCACCACCTTCGTAGATCGACCGTAAAGAAAAGGAGCCAACAGCGGAAGCAGACCACAAGTCCCGCGTGAGGGCGATCCAGGCTGATCACGTAACAGGATTAAGATCATCGTGAATCAAGTGGCCATGTGAGCAGCTATTGAGAAATCCGTCGTCGCTGCCGAAACATGCGACTCAGCGCAGCCGTCAACTAGCGACCGCGCTAGGAATCGCTACTAAGGAAGCCGTATTGAGCATTCCTCGCATAATTATAATTTGTTTTCTTTGAATTCCGACCCTGTTCTTACGTTAGTTTTTTTCTTTTCATTTAGCTTATAAATCATGTGAATGCCTATTATGTACGCCAACATTTATCCCGTTTAATAACGAATAACGCTCTTCTAAGTCTAAACCACACAGCACCTGCATCTTCAATGGGCCCATCGAAACAGCAGCGAAGGAGATATTTCCGTAAGTGACCGCCGATATAGGCTTACTTTTTATATGCGAACATTTTGTATTTAACCGGGATTTAAAGCTAGGGCACACATATGAGCATCACATAACTTAGTATGTAAATTTAACTTCGTCGTCTTGAAATTGAAACTGTCAAACTAATTTTGAAATGAATCTGAAATATTATTGAACTGAAGCAATATGAAATTATGTAATTAAGCCTCATTATACGGTCCGTCGTTGAACAACGCAGTTAATGTCGAGTTTTCTGAATATGAAGTAATGAAGTAATAAAAGACATTTGACAAGGGGTAACAATGAAAATCTATCGTGTTACTAAGGATGGGAGGGTATAGAATGGGGGCAAATAACACCTAAGCCACCCAACACGCTGGTATTTCTCTCTGAATCTGTTTTGTTAGGGCCCGTCCGAATATATATCTGATTATCGCAACTATTTTGAAGCCAACCATGTAGAATACAGAAAGTGCACTTAAACTTTTCGTAGTAGAACGGGTGTGCTATATAGATGAGGAGGAAAAAACCCACGCCATATCCGACGAGCTTTGTACCGAGCAAATGCAAGAAGTGCACAATGCCAAGTCGTCTATACGCTGGAAATTTATACTAATTTCTTGTGAACACCTACCTCGCGGCTACTACACAGACTGGTATTAATGGGATCCTGGGTATAAACACTGTTTTCCCCTTCGCGCACCCCGTAAATACTGTTGCTTCGATTACATTCTTATGAAGACCTTTTATCTGCAATCGTGTCCCATTGCATTACTTTGGGGGACTTAAATTTCGCAATAACATTACGAGTGCTCCAATCCTAAGAGACAGATTATGCTGAGGAATTCCTGGAGGATTAAAAGAATTTAAAAATTCAACAGGGTAATGAACAGCATTATCAGCATCAGGAACAGAGTCGACCGATTTATAGGAGACTTCTAAACCATCAAATGAATTTAGCAATAAATTATTAATAGTGGTTGCTCTTTCATTTTTCGTTGTCAAAATGGCGCGCTCAGATAGCCAACCTAAGCTTTTGCTTGATATGTTGGAAATGTCAGGAAATATTTTGGATGTAAGGTCTTGAACGTTTTTGACTACATTTCCTAAGCGTGATGTTATAACTATTTTTCCATCAACTGTTGGATGGACGCCATTCCCAATTTTTTAAATAGTTTCGGCTAAAATTCCTGCAGAACTGTCTCCTTTTAAGTGCACTCGCATATTTTTCGTGAGCGCTAGTTTTTTTATCTGTGGCCATAAAAATGAAGATTTCAAACAGGCCTTTATTTCGTCAGCTCTTGTACCTCTTGGCACAACAGGAAGGGTTTGGCGAAAGTCTCCAGCAAGCAGGACTGTAATACCACCCATCAACATAGTATTCTCATTAAAATCTTGCAAGGTTCTATTTATGGCTTCAAACAATTAACTTACAATATTTAAACACCGCAGCCATATTACATTGCTTTGAAATAGAGCAATGAGGTGTTTCTAAATTAACTAAATCCAAAGGAAGTTTAAATGTAGAATGAGCAGTTCGACCTCCATTGAGCAGGGTAGCAGCTATACCGGAAGATGCTACAGCTAGGGCTATTTTTTTTGAACTTCGAACTTTTGCCAACAATAAGTTTGTCAAGAAGGTTTTACCTGTCCCTCCAGGTGCATCCAAAAAAAATATTTCACCCATCTCAGCCCCAACGCTTTGTAAAATTGTATTGTATACGACTTTTTGCTCGTCTGTAAGCAAATTTTCGTTGTTGGTAAGGAGAGTGTTGTTACTTTCATAACTTATTTCTCTTAGATAATCGGTATTATTTTCTTCCAATTCGGCTTCAGGAATAATTGGTTGAGGAAGACCATATTCTTTAAGACATGTTCCACCAATAGACAATACAAAATGTTCAATGCTTATGGCTTATTCCACGTGAAACGTGACAGGCCCGTTTGGGTCAAATCTCAGAATCAATCGAAACTTTTTTTTTCGATAGAGGAATGAAATACAAGGATCGGTTTTTGTTTTTTTTTTTTTAACTCTTACCGTTTATTTAAAAAAAATTTTTTTTAAATAAGCTCCGATTTTTCAGTTGTGCATCCCTTGAAACTCGTTTGAGTTATTTTAATATTTGGTATGCAACTTTGTGGGATATCTTAATATCTTTCAGATAAATATTTTTAAAAATTTTTAAATTTAAAATTAAGTATTTTTTAAGGGAATTTTAAATTAAAAATATTCTGTACGCCGGAATACACGCGATTTCCGAAAAAAATAATTATCCTTATTTTGCTTCATCAATTCTTCACGAAGTGGTAAAATAAAATTTTTGTATTTGCAAGGCCTACTAGTAAAGACAACGATTTTAGTTTAGCAACTTTTCATCAAGCAACAACAGCGCAACGTGTAAGAAGAGAACAGCAATACGAGCACGGGAGAGCAGGAATAGTGCTTTCCCTTTCTTACACGTTGCGCTTATATTTCGTTGTCCTTATATTTCATTCCTCTATCGAAAAAAAAGTTTCGATTGATTCTGAGATTTGACCCAAATGGGCCTGTCACGTTTCACGTGGAATAAGCCTTATTAGACATTTGTTATAGACTCTTTCCATAATTTCGTCATTAATGTCAGAGTTTACGGGCATTTGTAATGAATGAAGTATATCTTCCGATAAGAAAGTCTTGTACCTATTCCAAAGACCTAAAGCATCCGAGAGTTGACAAAAAACTAACATAATTCCAAAGAGATCACGTAAGTTTTTTGGAACTTGACAAACGCTAGCTTCTGCCAAAGTTTTGTCCCAATGACTATCACCCTCAAGTAAGCCAATGCTTTGCAAGCTAATTGAAACGTACTGTATATTACGCCATTTACAGTTTTTAAATACGAAAATGAAGTTGGACCTCGTACCTCATGGAGTCTAAGAAAATAACATTCACTGTTATGTGGGTGAACGGTATAAACTCTGCCCAAAGCTGAATCCTTTTTAAAGCTCACACTCTGTTCCGTAAGTACGGGACTTCATCATTTCCTCTTCATATTGTGCAGAATTTATGAAATTTAGTCCATTAGAGTTTAGTGCGTGCACTTGAAAAAAATCCCAATTGTTAACAACGTGAGCTACAATTTCCTGGCGAATCACTCCAGAGAAATGCTGTGAGCCTTTTAAATGATATGAAATGGCTCTAAACAGGCAAGCACCATCGCCAATTATTTTAACCACCATATGGGGCACCAGCTCACCATTAATACTTAGGTTCTCAATTGACATATTAAAGCTTTACATTTTTGTTAGAGGTCAAAGATCAAATAGAACTTTTACCAAAGTTTTTATAGCCAACTTCAACTAAAGATGTTAAAAAAATCGATTTAGTTATGTCAACTTAAAAAAGCCAACAGTAACTCGCTAATCAATGTTAAAAAGCAACGTGAAAAGCGTTCAAGCACAGCTTGCTTATATTTAAAGTCAAAATTGACTTCACTGATCAACGTTAAATATTAACGTGAAAAGTGTCCATACATTGTAAGGAAATGAATAACTAAATAATGAAAGTTAACTATGACTTCGCTTCTCAAGAATTTGATTAGCGTCTATACAAAACTTGTATAGTGAAAATAGTGGAAATAGAAAAAATAAATTATGTGTAAGAATTTAAATTAACTTTACGCACAGAAAAATGTTAAAATGTTTGCGCTTTACAATAGCTTTCACTTGCTGCTTAGGCATCCAAAATAAAACTAAAATTCTCGCGCCTGGTTAGCTGTTATTAGTTTCCTTCATTTCCTTGTCCTTAATTTTCAGCTATTTGCGTAGCGGCGACGCAAGCACAAATACAAACATCGTAAGATGTGGATGTATTGGTTTGTAACCGTGCCTACCCACCGGGAAAATTCCTCTGGAAAATAACATATTTTCATCAGGTTTCTCCATACAAGCGGAAGGGACTAAACCTCATTCACCCCTTACATTTCTTCCGTCTCTGGTTTCGAAATACACGGGGGTGACACAAAAAGTAAGGGGGAAATGAGGTTTCTATGTGGTTTTCCAAAGGAATTTCAAATTCCCTACACCGTCGCCTGCTAAAAGATACAGGATTTCCAACATTTTCTGCTAAAAGAAAGAGGATTTCCAACACACAAAGAACCACCTTCTCACTTTCCCGGTGGGTATTACATGAGTTGCTTTTAACTTTTTGTTTTCATGTTCCAATTTCGTGTAAGAGATGGAACGCATCTAAGAAGACAGAAAATGAAAACCCCAGGAAAAGAAAATGAAAGATATGTTAACAATAAAGATCCACCCAAAATAAGCATTTTTTGAAGGGTTTTTTTTTTTGGTTTTTTTTTATTTAAAAAGAAATTGTAATGAAATTAAACTTAAAACTAAGAAAGGGAAAAAGAACAAAATTATATTAAAGTAAGGACTAAATAAGAAATTAAAAACAAATAAAAAAAAATTAATTAATTCGAAATGTCCTGCTGCTGGAGCTTTTGCTGCAAGCCCTGGATTTGCTGCGCCATCATTGAGCCAGGTTGACCCGGCTGATCTCGCCGCTCTTCCTCGGGGGTTCGCGCCAGCGCCTGTTGCTTTTGGAGCTGCTGTTGCAACATGGCGATTTGCTGCATCAGCTCATCCGCAGAAGGGCCAGACTGGAAACTCTGCGACGGCACTGCCAGCAACGGCACTGTCTGCAGCGGTACTGCCTGCGGCGGCACTGTCTGCGGCGGACTCCATGTTTGGGGCAGGCGCATCACGGAGCTCACATAAGCCTGGAAATTTTCCAAGGCAGCCACCTTGTCCTGAAGGCCCTTTATTTGGCGCTGCTGCTTCTGTATCTTGTTGTGGGCCTCTCGCAGCGTTTGGAATGGCGACCGATCCTTTCCAGGGTGCGCAGCTTTTGTTTGTTGCTGCATTAAAATTTGCTGCTGCAATTGCTGAAGCTGTTGTTGCTGCTGCTGCAATTGTTGATGCTGCGTTGGCTGTTGGCTGTTCAATTGCAGCTGGAACAACTCAAGCTGCTGCTTGTGTTGCTCCAGTTGCAATTGCAAATTCTGCTGCTGATGTTGTTGGGGCTGCCATGCAGCCTGGAATGTTCCGCTCCTGTTGAAATTCATATTGTTAATGAATAGTCGAAATGTGTAGCCATTAATTGCCACATTCCTTTTGTCCTATTTACGCTTGCATATGTATTTGTGTAACGGTCACATGATCTGTGGCGACACAAAATGGAAAAACAAATAACCGTTTTTTGGCTTGTGCCTGTCTCATAGACGTACTACAAATTTGTGGAGGGGGTCATTCAACATTAATATTTGATCAAAGTAATATTAAAATGAAGTCAAACAAAATTAAAATGTGTACTAAAAAAGGTTTGTTTTTCAACAAAAATTTAAACTAAAATTGTGAGTTTTAGCCGTACCCCCTTGCCACACCACTGTCAATCTTATGCTCAGTCTTGTTTCTCTCTCTTTGGGCAAGCTCTCTCAGAGAGATCGTTGTGCGCATGATCATCCCCTTTTTTTGCGTCTACCTAAACACTTGCTACTGATCTCGCTCATTATCATTGCATCCTTCTCACTCCTAAAATTGGAATTGTAGCAAAGGAGAGCAAGTGTTTTTTTTGTATAGGCCTCTTCTAATTGCCACCTTCTCACTCCAAAAATTCTAGTAGGGGAGAGTGGGGCAATTTCGTCAGCATTTTTTCAAAGCTATTTTTTGTCCATCTTGAGACACGTTATCATATTTCTATTTTTATTGTTGAATGCGGCTAGCACCAAGCTTTAAAATGTGACATTCCCCTTTTTTTTAAATTACCTTGGTGATTTATAAAAAAAGTAAAACCAATATACTGGGGCAATCTCGCCACATAGGGGGGTAAAATCGCCACACCACTGGGGCAATTTCGTCACCTGAAAAATGTAGGGAATTTTACGCCTGTAAATATGCTACACTGATCAAGCGTACCATTTTTGTTGACGTCCTATATTTGTTGCTGCTGCCGGTAGTCTGTTCGTTAGCCAGCTCGTCAAATAAAAAAATATGTATTTAAAATAGGTGCGAATTTACCCTAAGCAATGGGGTGGCGAAATTTCCCCACACAGTACTTTTTTAGAAATAATTATTTTTCTTCCGAAATTAGGCGCGAAGTTAAAAATCACTAACGCAGAAATGCACATTATAGCACTGTGTATTATATAAAAAAACCTGTATCTTAATCCCTTTTCAATTGTGGCATACAGAAACAATTTCGTCGAGAACTAAATGTAGCTTTTGAACTATTAAAACTTATTTAATATTATAGCTTAATTATCTTGGCCTTTTGTGCAAAAAAAATGCATTGGTTGTGTCATGCCGTCTTGAAGGACTAAAACAAAAAAATTATATATTTTTATACCCTTGCAGAGGGTATTATGATTTCAGTCAGAAGTTTGCAACGCAGTGAAGGAGACGTTTCCGACCCCATAAAGTATATATATTCTTGATCAGCATCACTAGACGAGTCGATTTAGCCATGTCCGTCTGTCCGTCTGTCCGTCTGTCCGTCTGTCCGTCCGTCTGTCCGTCTGTTTCTACGCAAACTAGTCTCTCAGTTTTAAAGCTATCGGGCTAAAACTTTCCCAAAAGTCTTCTATCTATTGCAGGTAGTATATAAGTCGGAACGAGCCGGATCGGACAACTATATCATATAGCTCCCATAGGAATAATCGGGGGAAAAAATGCAAAAAAAATTTATCTTGGGTGTTTTTGAACCTAGAGCCTCCTACTTTTGGAAATGCCATTTTTTATCTAATTCTGAATTTCGAATAAATTTTTTTTAAAATCGGACGACTATATCATATAGCTGCCATAGAAACGATCCAAAAATTAATGGGAATATAATAGGAAATAAATTATTGCTTCGTTGGTTTTTATTGTATTCTCTTCTACTCTGGGATATGACTCTTTTTAAATATTTCCGAATTTCGATTTTAATTTTATCAAAATCGAACTACTATATCATATAGCTGCCATAGGAACGATCGGAAATAAGAGAAATAATAGGAAATTTAACATTTTTGCGATTTGTAAATTAATAGGAATGATCTGCAAGGGTATATAAGCTTCGGCTGGCCGAAACTAGCTTCCTTTCTTGTTAAGACTTATGGATTCCGAGATATTGCAGGTGACGAAATTGCCACAGTGACGAAATTACCCCACTCTCCCCTACATGGGATTTCAATTTGTGAAATCAATGAAAATACATATAATCGTTTTAGATAATAATAATAGCCCCCTTCGAATTGCCTCCTTCTCTCTCCCAAAAATCGAATTGTGGCAAAGGAGAGCAAGTGTATTTTTTGCATACGCCTCTTCTAATACTTGCGATATTAATTTGTTAAATCGATGAAAATATATATCATCTTTTTAGATTCCTTAAAAACATATATTAAATTCAGATTGCTTAAACAAATATAATAAATAGCTATACCCGGCGCGACTTCGTTCGCTTAATATTAGTTTGGAGTTAGGAAATTGGGTTGTCAGGACTTTCTTATTTCTTATTTGCGCGTTTTTTGAAAACCTTTGTGTAAACAACCTTTGTAGAAGATCCTTCAAGAGAGAGGATCAGAAGGCTACTGGCAGAGCTATATAATAAATGAATGTGATCTAAGTAAAAGTAGTGAACTTTAATAATTTCTATCAGTTACAATGTTATCAATGCAATTTTAATTTGCGCACAAATATGTATACTTGTTATACCCTTGCAGAGGGTATTATGATTTCAGTCAGAAGTTTGCAACGCAGTGAAGGAGACGTTTCCGACCCCATAAAGTATATATATTCTTGATCAGCATCACTAGACGAGTCTATCTAGCCATGTCCGTCTGTCCGTCCGTCTGTCTGTTTCTACGCAAACTAGTCTCTCAGTTTTTAAGCTATCGGGATGAAACTTTCCCAAAAGTCGTCTTACTATTGCAGGTAGTATATAAGTCGGAACCGACCGGATCGGACAACTATATCCTATAGCTCCCATAGGAAGGATCGGAAAAAAAACGGTAAAAAAATTCTAGCTTCGGTGTTTTTTGAAGTATTACCTTCTAATCTTGGGAATATTAGTTTTTAATTATTTCTGAATTTCGAATAAAATTTTATCAAAATCAGACGACTATATCATATAGCTGCCATAGGAACGATCGGAAAATTAATGGGAATATAATAGGAAATAAATTATTGCTTCGTTGGTTTTTATTGTATTCTCTTCTACTCTGGGATATGACTCTTTTCAAATATTTCCGAATTTTGATTTTAATTTTATCAAAATCGAACTACTATATCATATAGCTGCCATAGGAACGATCGGAAATAAGAGAAATAATGGGAAATTTAACATTTTTGCGATTTGTAAATTAATAGGAATGATCTGCAAGGGTATATAAGCTTCGGCTGGCCGAAGCTAGCTTCCTTTCTTTTTTGTTAATTGAAATTTGTTGTTTTCAAATTTCTTGTTTTGAATGAAACGAAAACCTTTGTACACACAGTAAAAGATTGGCATCCAATACAAAAACAGCAAAGTAACGTTTTATTTTCAGATTCCACATTTGATCGATAATTATTAATTTTAAACTCGACAAATTTTGCATTGGCTGAAAGGAAATAAATCATTTTTTTGTATTTAAGCACATTATCTATTTTCAAGTAGAAACATACACACACATTGTGTGTATGTATGTTCGAATCTTAAGATTAATAATTAACTTGGAAACATTTTGGCTTTGCTTACAGAATTTGTAGTAATTTTCTATTTTCTTCCATGGCGGAAATCAATTAGGACTCTTACTTCTGCCACAAAATAAAACCTACGCATTTGATCCACAGAACTGACTATTGACCGAATATCATATTGATCAGAGCAGCAGCTTAAGTTTTTAAGATCCAAAACAAATTTAACTTAAATTGCCTCTTTCCCCTTTCCTTTCCCTGCAGCACTACCCCTCCCCCTCAACAGTTTTCTTGGCTGTTGCTCTCTCGGCCGTCGCTCTCTTGGCATCCGCTCTCTTGGCATCCGCTCTCTGGGTTTCGCTCTCTTGGCAGGCTCCCGCAAAATGCAACGCAATAACTTAGAAAATCTAAATAAATTCGTTAAAAATACTTTAAAATAATGTTAAAAACTTGAAAAAATAAACTTAAGCATTTGGGCCATAGAATAACTATTAAGCGAAAAATCATCTTGATCGGAGCAGCGGTTTAATCGAAAAGTTAATTTTAAATGTAGCCCCCATGTTATGGGGGATATTGAAATTTCTTTTAGATTTCTAATTAGGCCTTTTCAAAACCTAAATTTAGGAAAAAAACAAATTTCGAAATTCCAACCACTTTAGAAGTTAAGCTTAAATACATCAACTTTTTTTTGCTCAGAATAATGGATGTTGGAGCTGTTTGGGGCCACTGGGGGGACATGTCGGATCTCAGTGGGCGCCTACGCCCCCAATGGAATACTGTGCAAAAATTTGGCTGCTCTAGCTCTTACGGTTTGGGCTGTGGCCGTATCCCCTTAAAAATCGGTCTTTCATTTTATAATCTTTAGAGATATGTATATTATGATTGTTAAATATAATTAAATTGATACTTAAAGGATATTTGAATTAATTAAATTTCGTTTTATTTTTTATCCGCGGCTGTTTTTATTAAATTTAAAATGGAAATATTAAAGTTAATTTTAAATTTAATATATTAAACTTTGATTTAATAACTTAAAATATTTAAAGTGAATACGAATAACATCATATCTAATATTATCGAATTGAATGCTTAATTATAAAACTAACCTATAGGATATCCTATGTATATATAATATTAAGTGCATATGTACATATTTATAACTTTTTCCAAGTTGTCGAAAGCGTTTTAAAATATTTTTAGAATGTTTGTTCAATGACATTTATTAGGTTGTCAAAAAAAAAGTCTTGCGGTATTTTCGCTAGTTGGCGCTGAAGCGCGTAGTTCTTGTTTTATTCGTCGCATCTGGTCATAATATACCTTTTTGGAAAGCTCATTTCACGCGCTAACACGTGTTTGATTGATTGTCTTTTCTTTTATGTCGTTCGTGAGTTATAGCGTCGCAGTCATGGAGCAAAATAAAGAGAAAATACGGCATATTTTACAGTACCACTACGATAAAGGCAAAAATGCATCTCAAGCCGCCAATAAAATTTGCGAAGTTTATGGACACGATACAGTTTCCATTTCCACCGCACAACGATGGTTTCAACGTTTTCGTTCTGGTGCAGAAATGGTCAAAGAAGGAAGGCCTGTCGTCGAAAATTGTGGTAAAACTGGCATAGTAGTAGCCGTAGCATCGGTCAAGAGCTTAGCTTAAGTCATCAAGCCGTTATGAACCATTTTAAGAAGCTTTGAGTCACTTAAAAGCTCGATGTAAAAAAAGAAAAAAATAATATAATAACAAGAGAGAACGCTATAGTCGGGTGCCCCGACAATCAGATACCCGTTACTCAGGTAAAGGGAGTGCGAGGGAGATGGAGATAGGAACTTTGAACACGCATAACTTTTTAACGAATGGTCCGATTTGAAAAATTTCTTCTACATTTCGATAGGTATTGATAAACACAATAAAACTGCACTTTTACTTTTCCGAAATATTTAAATTTTCAAAATCGTATATAAGCGATTGTGGGCGTTAGAGGGGGCGTGGCACCCTTTTGAAACAAACTTGCGCTGCGTAGGAACTCCAAGAATCTTCATGCCAAATACCAATCCTCTAGCTTTTATAGTTTCCGAGATCTCTGCGTGCATACAGACAGACAGACGGACAGACGGACAGACGGACATGGCTATATCGACTCGGCTAGTGACCCTGATCAAGAATATATATACTTTATAGAGTCGGAAATGCTTCCTTCTAGCTGTTACATACTTTTGCACGAATACAATATACCCTTTTACTCTACGAGTAACGGGTATAAAAATACCGCAGGACTTTTTTGACAACCCAATATTATACAAGTACATTTTATGTAAGTTATTCATTTGTAGTATTTCGTTTGAAAATCAAAATTGGTTTAATAATTTTGTGCCCTTTAAATTCTATTTGAAAAGCGCGCGCTTCTGTTTGGAAAGAAAAGTACGCAAACCTTTTTAGTTTCCCCTTTGGGTTTTTCTGTTTGCTAAATAATTAAAATAGTTAATAATAATATATTTTTATATAATGTGATTATAATACGAATAAAATAAAAATACCACATATTTTTAAATCCATATATTTATAAATATATGTATGTATGTATATACATATGTATCTTATATACGTACATACATTTGGTCATTAAACAAAAAAATACTAATACATTAGAATAATTATCATATAAAGGCACTACAAATAAGTGTTTTTAATAATGTTAGAATTTTAAAATAAAGAGGATCCCACCGGGAAAATTCCTCTGGAAAATAACATATTTTCATCAGGTTTCTCCATACAAGCGGAAGGGACAAAATCTCATTTACCCCTTACATTTCTTCCATCTCTGGTTTCAAAATACACGGGGGTGACACAAAAAGTAAGGGGGAAATGAGGTTTCTATCTGGATCTCTGGCAGTAGAATGCAGGCCAAAATCCACTGGTTTTTCGACTTCCCGCATTATATATTTTCCACACGTACTCAGTTATGGTTTTCCTCCAATTGCAATGTCTGCTTTTCTACACCCTCGCAGTTTTGGTTTTCCAATACTTTGCAGTATCTGATTTCCCACAATAAAAAAAAAACTTTTTTTCATGTAATATTTGTATGTGTATTTATTAATAATATTTACAATCGAAGCATTGGAATTAAAAATTTTTAATGCCTGAAGCATTCCCGGTTTTTGCTTGGCCGAATGCAGGTCTTAGGTATCCATGTCTTGTAAGCCTGTCTTCTAAAAATATCAAAAATAATTAAGATATGAATGTAAGACCAGGAATAATAAAAAGAGTAATTACCATTATTACATATCCATACAAAATTAAGGGATCTCTCCAGAAATTATGCCTAGTTCGCCATGGCCGATAATTTACCCTCTGATCAGCTGTTTTATGTCGGGAATGAGAACTATGAGAAGAAAAAATCAAATATGGGAAATGCAGGCGCAACAGTTCTGGTCCCAAGAAGTCTCAATCGGCCTGGCTGAAATAAATGTAATATTTTGATAAAGTTAAACAACTAAGTTAGTACTGAAGTACTATTCATACAACCATTTAATGAACACCGCACACCATTTATTTTAGGATTTTTGAATATTATAAGTTGGTGATTTTTTGTTAAAAAATATTATAATCGTAGTGCCACAGAAATAAATGTAATATTTTGATTAAGTTAAACAACTAAGATAGTACTGAAGTACTATTCATACAACCATTTAATGAACACCGCACACCATTTATCTTAGGATTTTTGAATATTATAAGTTGGTGATTTTTTTGTTAAAAAATATTATAATCGTAGTGCCACAGAAATAAATTTATTATTTTGATTAAGTTAAACAATTAAGTTAGTACTGAAGTACTATTCATACAACCATTTAATGAACACCGCACACCATTTACCCCTGGTGAAGATTAAAAACATTTCAAGTGACACTGAAATGCAGAGTTTGTGTTAAAGATAGCATCTGGCGAAAATATCTGTGGTACCAACCTCTGTAACGCTGAAATAAAGATTAATAAAAAAACGACATTTATTATATCAGTCACCTTTTTCTTGTTTTTTAGATTAAAATTAAGTATTTTCACTTTTTTATATCCTCTTCTCTGGCTGATGAGGTAGCGGTGACGCCCTACAGAAATTTGCAAATCCCAGAAAGTCCGAGGTTCACTCCTCAGCGAGTGCAAGTACTCAATAGTAAACATAGGTCGATTAAATCACTAATTAACAAAAAAGGGAGGCACGCCCTATAACAATCGCATAATGCAAATGCATAAGAAATGCGTACGTTTGAATTCAACAATTAAGTAAATAGTTGTTGTTCACGTCTGAAATTGGGAAACAGATTGTTTCCAAACCGGTTTCACTTTTTATTTGGTACTGAATTACAATGGCGTTAGCTTAGATTACATGGTTTTTAACCGGTTCGGCTACCAGTGATGCCGAACCAGCGATGCGAACCCAGTTCGACATGAACATTCTCCCGCCCTCGCAATGGGGCGAGTGACGAATCAAGCAAGGGAGCAAGTGCCCGAAAGGAGCCAGCCCAAGGCTGAACTTTGCGCCATGGGCAGTCCGTTTTGACTCGGGCGGATACCTGGCAGAATTAATTCCGCGTACACGTCGGCTCCCAAAACAGCAGACACTAGGGAAGGGCGGAAAAATCTGTCATCAGCCAAAGTGATGTCTTGAAAGCCATCCCGGACCTTCGGATCCAGGGGCTTGGCCGGAGTTCGGGTCTGCATCTGGTCATGAACCAGCATTAGCAGCTATCGGGTCATTTTCGGCGACTTTGAGCGGATTTCGGTGGTGCACACCCGCTCATCGCCTACGCGGGTGATTGTCCGGAATGCTCGTGAGCAAGGCAGTTCGCACAGTACTGGTTGATCAGGACCGCGCGGAGCCGCTTCACCGCCGGGAGTCGGAGGAACCGTTGGCACTTCCTCAGTGCGTGCACCCCTCGGCAAACGCGGCACCTGTACCCGTTGGTAATGCCTAGCCGAGCGTGCTGGATTGTGGTTGGCGCCATCGTGAACAGTCTGGGGAAACGAGTAAACAAAGGTTAGCGGTGATGTATGATGCGAATGATCGTGACATGTATGAGGACTGACGATACAGAATGATATGAACTTAGGAAATTAAGACTGGTAGGATTAGCTGTTAGTCGCTAACCCAAAAAAAAGGAAGGAAAACGGCAGAATCACTCGGAGCTGGAGGCCTCCGTCGGATAGTGCCACGTGCGGTAAGAACCTCTGCCACTCGGGTCTGGCCATCCGCGCCTGGGCACACCAGTTGGATACGCCCAAGCCGCCATTCATTTGGCGGTAAATTCTCCTATTTTAGCACCACCATGTCCCCTGTCTGAATATTTCGCGTTGGAAATTGCCATTTAGTCCTTTTATGGAGCTCCTTTAGGTACTCTTCTTTCCAACGTAAGCAAAATTGCTGATGCCGGGCTTTTAGCCGCCGCCATCGGTTTAAAATGGAAATGGGGTTTTCCATAATCTCGGGCTCCGCCACGGAAAGGAGTGGCCCACCGACTAGGAAATGTCCGGGGCTGAGAGCTACGAGAAATAGGCCTCGAATTTAAAAAGGCCTCAATTTTCGATAGGAGGGTGGCTAACTCTTCAAATGTGTACTTCCCGCCGGCCGTATGCTTGTAGAAGTGTGCCTTAAAGCTTTTGACACCGGCCTCCCATAGCCCTCCCATATGAGGGGCGGCAGGAGGGTTAAAGTGCTGTAATTGGACAGGATCAAAGACCTCGTGGCTTCAATGAAGTCCTTGGATAGGGACGTGGAGGCTCCCACAAACGTTTTCCCGTTGTCAGAATGTATGTGTTGCGGACAGCCACGTCGTCCGGAGAAACGCGAGAAGGCTGCCAGAAACTTCTCAGTGGTCAAGTCTGATGTAGCTTCTAGATGGATGGCTCGGGTACTAAAACACACAAAAACGCAGACATACCCTTTTGTTATCTTACACCCTCGACCGACATAGTTTTTAATATCAAATGGTCCCGCAAAGTCAACGCCCGTGTGGGTAAAAGCTCTGGAAAATGTAGATCTTGCGCAGGGCAAGTCTCCCATCAGCTGAGTTTGCAGCTTCTGTTTGTGAATGGTACACACTCGACAGGAATGAATGGTGACTTTTACCAGATTTCTCAGCTGGGGTATCCAATACTTGGAGCGAATAAGTCGGATCATCAATTGATTATCCCCATGCAAGGATATGCGATGGGTAAAGAGGACTAAAAGTTTGGCAAAAGTGCACTGATGATTGGATGTTTCTCATCATAGCTTAGCACCTCAGATGCTCGTAGACGACCGCTTGCTCTTAAGACACCATGGCTGTCGACAAAGAGGTTTAAATTGGAGATCGTGCTGGAGACTGGAATATGCTGCTTTTTGACTAATGCCTTGCATTCTGTTGGATACTCATTGAGTTGGGTGAGCACAATCAGCCTCTCTTGGACGTTAGACAGCTCTGCAGCAGTGAGTTCCGACTTTACGTTGACATCTTGCTTGCGACACAGTCTTGCAAACCGGAATACGTACGCGAGAACGCGTAAAGCCCTCTCGAGCGCTTTGGCGACGTTACTTCTTATCGGGCGTTGTTCGAGCTCTGTTTCAAGCGGGACCGACGAATTGAGTGGCCACTGCTCCCGGTTGTGACGCAGCCACTCAGGACCGTGCCACCAGAGGTTGCTGTCCCTGAGCTCATGGACTGAGACGCCCCTGCTCGCCAGATCAGCTGGTTTATCTTCCGATATCACATGAAACCACTGTTCTCTGTTGGTGAGCTGGTGAACTTTCGCGACTCTGTTGGCAACGAACGTAGTCCAAGTGCATGCTGGCCTGCTTAGCCATGCAAGCACTATTGTGGAGTCTGTCCAATAATATGTCTCATACTGAGTAGGAGGCATTTCGGAGGGAACTGCTGCAGCGAGTTCGGAGAGAAGCACCGCACCGCACAGCTCTAATCGCGGTATGGAAAGGGACTTTACTGGAGCTACTCGGGTTTTGGATAAAAGCAATTGGGTCAAAAAGCCACTCGTTTCGACGCGGACGAAGATGGCAGCACCATAGGCGCTCTGCGATGCATCGCAAAACCCGTGGTACTGCAGCTTTGCTGCTGGATGAAATCTTACCCATCTTGGAATGCGAACTTCTTTTAATGTTGGATATCCCTTAAGAAAGTCACGCCACTTTGTGACAAGATCAACCGGAAGAGGCTGGTCCCAGCTTAACTCCCGCAGCCAAATTTCTTGCTTGATAATTTTTGCCCGAACAATAAATGGCGATAACCAACCTGCTGGGTCAAACAGTTTGGCTATCTGGGATAAAACCTCTCGTTTGGTGTAGTTTGTTTGGAGAGAAATATCCATCGGCAAAAAAAGAAACTATCCGATGTCGCGTGCCAACGGATTCCCAGAGTTTTTGCCATACTGGCGTCTTCCAGCTCCAGAAAGTCGGCCCTGATCAAGTGCTCCTTTGGAATACTCTGTAAAAGTTTCTTTTCGTTCGAGGTCCACTTGCGCAGTGGAAAACCCGCACTCTCGAGGGCACCGCAGAGCTCTTTGATGGCTGAAACAGCGGACTGCTGCGTGTGGGCGCCAGCTAAAACATCATCGACGTACATAAAGTTCGAAATTATGTCACTTGCCAAAGGATATTGGTCACGTAAATCCTGGGACATTTGTTGGAGCACGCGTATGGCCCAAAAAGGGGCGCAGTTAACGCCAAAAGTGACCGTGTTGAGCTTTGGCAAGTGACATAATTTCGAACTTTATGTACGTCGATGATGTTTTAGCTGGCGCCCACACGCAGCAGTCCGCTGTTTCAGCCATCAAAGAGCTCTGCGGTGCCCTCGAGAGTGCGGGTTTTCCACTGCGCAAGTGGACCTCGAACGAAAAGAACACACAGTTTTCCCTCTTTATCGCGGAACAGGATTCTTTGGAACCGTGTATGATCAGGATGGACGAGAATCTGCCGATACATCTTGGTGATGTCAGCATTGAAGACGTATCTAAAGAAACGCCATTTGAGGATCTGGGTTGTCAAATCAGATTGCAGTACCGGACCTGTATGAAGGATATCATTTAGGCTGTACCCGTCTTTTGGAGAGACTAGGTGCATATGACCTAAATCTAAATATTCCTGAATAACTGAGTCATACTGCTCTCTCAAAGGAACGTTTTTACTCAACCGTGCTTCGTTCCTAAGGAATTGCGCCAGTGCGATGGACCGTGAATGCCCCAGGTTTATTTTGTTAGGCTCTTTAAAGGGCAAAGAAACAACATACCTCCCATCTTTATCCCTTGTGGTGGTTTGCTGGAAGTTATTTTCACACACCGAGCTGGATTCCTTACCCGGCTTCACTGGAACATCCTCCACCTCCCAGAACTTGGTAAGGATGCCGTCTAGTTGAGATGTGGTGACAGACAACCGTGCTGAGAAGGAAGATATTCGGTTTGTGGGATTCTTCGCGATTGGGCCGCAAAGAATCCACCCGAATATGGTCTCTTGGCCAAGGAGGGTTCCGCAAACATTTGAATGGAAGCCGCCCAAAATAATCGACGGTAGGATATCGGCGCCTATAAGCACGTCAATTTGCGAACTCTGGTAGAAATTCGGATCTGCTAATTGTATGGGAGGGAGGTCCCTCAACGATCCTTCGAGTATCGTATAGGATGGAAGATTTCCGGCTAAATGTGGTAGCACATTTAGATTTACTCCCGAAAGTTGAGCTTGTATGGATTCATAGGGGAACTTAATTAGGTTGAATAACCGTTCTGAAATAAACGTCGCCTCGGATCCGGAGTCAATTAAGGCACGAGCTGAGTACCTGATGCCCAAGTGGCAGATCTCTATGAGCGCCGTACTTAGGAGGACTCCTTGCGTGTTCACGGCGAGGTACGCTTGAACGTTTGACGGAGTGGACTGTATTTCTGGCTGGAGGTCAGGTACTGACGCGGACTGGAGCTGTGAAAGGCCGCTACGATGGAGAAGAGTATTGTGGCGACCTTTGCACGTATAGCAATTGTGCGAACTTGTGCAGTCTCTCAACATGTGGGTTCTTGCAAAACAGTTCAGACAGAGTTTCTGTTGTTTAATACACTGTTCCCTGTCGGCAACCGACATATTTAGAAACTGGGGACACAGACGGATAGGATGGTTCTCTCTTGGACATAGTTTACACGACTGTGGATTAACGGTGACCCTATTTTCAAAGTTATGGACGTGGGGCTCACCCACCTTCACCCACCGCCCACCTTCAGGACGTGGGGCTCTGGATTGAGTGTTCAAGGTAGGCTTAAATTCTTCAATTGCCTCCAGGGTTCGATGACGACCTTTTGAGAAGGTCTTGAATTCTTCCCACCCTGGAATCTCGGATGGGTTGAGGAGGGACTGTTCCCACAGAGCCAATGTCAGCTTCGGCAGCTTTGAGGAGCACAGGAAGACGAGAAGACAGTCCCAATTTGTTGTGTCTACTTTAGCTATTTTCAAGGCTCCAGGTGCTTTAGGGAATTGCCACACTCTTGGGAAACAGTGGGAAGATTAAACAGGATCTTTAGCTGGCTGTTGACGAGCAGTCGCTTGTTTTCAAAACGAGTCTGCAGACTTCCCCATGCGGACTCAAACCCTTCGTTAGTCAATGGTGATAACGCCACAATAGACTTTGCTTCTCCGCTCGTTTTCGAGTTGAGGTGGAACAACTTTTCGACGCCGGAAAGCCTCGGATTTTGGACATAGATGGCGGAAAAAAGGTCTCGGAACGTCGGCCAATGAACATAGTCGCCACTGAAAATCTCACAGTCTATTGGAGGTACGCGGCATCCACTAGGCTGAGACGCCGGCGTGGACGGTTCATGAATCGGTTGAACGCTTGCTCTTTCAATCGTTTCGTTTAGTGTTGCAGCGCATCGCTCAAAGACAGAGTAGCAGTAGTCATACTTGGCTTGCATGACTTCCATCGTGTCTGCACAATTTAATACGGAAAGAACCTCAGAGCACGTCTCGTATTCTTTCTTTACTTTGTCCCAAAGGGCCTGTATCTGCTGAAGCCTGACCTTATTAGTGTGAACAGACGGAGGTGGGTCTGTTGGGGTATTGACCCTGGCTTCGAACTGACTGACCCTATCGGTCACAGCCACAAACTTGGTCAAGGCAGCTTTAGCTTCAGCTTCCGCCATTTTCGCAGTTGATCTAGTAACTTGCGAGGACAAAACTGGCTGTGACGCTGCTGTTCTCGCGGGTTTTGAAGGGGTTAAGGACTTTTCGCTTGTTGTCCTGGACGGACGGTTGATCTTTATGGATGGAGTTAAGCTTTTACCAGGGCCTGTCTTTTTGGTGGGTAGTGACGACTCGCTTTTGGCTCTGGCCCGGCTGGGCGTTCTGACTAATTGGACGGTTAACTGAACTTTATGTTCCTCACCTTCACCAATCGGCATAGTAGGCTCGAGTAGGAGCCTGCACTTACACTAACAGAAAAGGAACAGAGACGTGGATGCTGTCGCTGTTTAATGCGTCTCGGCTTAACGATTTGGATGCTGGTCAGAAAACCTTACCACGAATCAATATATCACAAAAGTGTAAGTGGGTACGATATATAACTTGGATGGAATGTGAACTGGATGTATGTCTTGGCGCATATATGACTGCACCAGAAAGAATGGAGGCGGAACGCGTGGAAACGGAACGCTGCTTGAGGCTTTATTTTATTTTTGGACAAAACGCTTTAACATAATTACATGTATTTTTCTTTCTAAGTTTGCAAAGTGAATCGAGTTAAATGGAGACGTGGAAGCGGTCGCTGTTTAATGTGTTTCTGCTTAACGATTTGGATGCTGGTCAGAAAACCTTACCACGAATCAATAAAACACAAAAGTGTAAGTGGGTACGATATATGACTTGGATGGAATGTGAAATAAATATATCTTGTAAAAATATATGAACTGAACTGAATCGAATTGCTGTTGAAGGATTTATTTTATTCTTTATTTTATTTTTTATTTATTTATTTCTATTTCTATTTATTTTATTTCTAAGTTTGAAAAGTTAATCGAATTTCATGTTGCGTCCCAGATGCACTGCAGTGTGAACGGCCTGTTATAACCTCTGTACGATGTGTTGCGGTACGGAATGCCCGAAACACCCTGTGTGCCGGCACACACACCAATGTGCAAAACAAAACAACCAAACAATAATTAAAATTAATAAAATATCAGCTAAATGATTATTGGGTTGTGTTTTCCATTCGGGATGCCGCGGAGAAAGACCCAAAAAACGGTTGCCGCCACCCTTAGGCTCGCCGGTCCGACAAGTACGCCAAGTAGGTGGTTCTGCAGCAATGTTCGTATGCCGGGTTTTTTATTATTTGTGTGCTGGTTATGTTTACAAAGAAAACAATGGATTGTTGGCGGATGGGTGCTGGCAAAGTGTTTCAGTCTAAAGCCCAATGTGAAAAAAAATGGATGGATATATGTGTGTTTATGCGTATGGATATGTGTGATTTTGTTCAATTTTTGGGTTTTAATTTTTGGTTGGTTATTGTTTTGTGTGTTTTAAATTACAAAGAAAGTTGAAAATTGATGGATTTTTGGCGAATGGATGCTGGCAAAGTGTTTTAGTTTAATAAAAAAAACCAATGTGAAAAATGGATGATGGATGTATATGTGTGTATGTGTATGGATAAGTGTGATTTTGTTCAATTTTTGTGTTTTAATTTTTGTGGAATTGCACGGAAAGTGCCAATAGTGTTGTGGAGATCAAAGGAGATATATAAATATAAATATTTCCGCACGAAATCGAGACCATAGCGGTGGAGCGGGGTTGTGCGGAAAAAAAAATATTTATATATATATATGATAGTGGGAAAAACCCTTTGGAATTACGTAGCTTGTGGAGAACGATGAAAATATATCCGGCTCGAAGGACCAAATGTTGGGGTGGGTCCTTGCCAAAAGGTAATTCCAAAACTGGTCTCCCAAAAACTGACTTCAGAAAGCGGGGTTGTGCGGTTGACTTCACTTGTCTTCGGTTTCACTTTTTATTTGGTACTGAATTACAATGGCGTAAGCTTAGATTACATGGCTTTTAACCGGTTCGGCTACCAGTGATACCGAACATTCGTTTTTGGGTCTTCTTTGCTTGCAGGGCACGGTTCGGAGTTGTAGAAGCCTCCACAAGCTACGCCGACTGGTCGAAGCCCGCAGTTGTTTGTGGTGTGTCCGTACTCTTGGCAGTTTATGCATTGCAGCGGTCCATTTCGCTTATGCGGCTCTTCAACAGTAATCCTGGCTCCAGTTCGACCTTAAAGAGTGGTTGTGGCTTTTTATTTCTGTTGATAATATTAATAATATTTTTTGCGAGAAATCCTTTTTCTTTCAGTGCCTCTATTATCTCATTTTTGGATACGTCGGGCTCTATACCCTTAAGCACTACTTGCAAGACCTTGCTACTCTTGAGCTGGTACGTGTATGTTAACACTGTTAAGGAGTAATTATAAGTCGATACAGATCTTGGGTGATTTTTGGATCACCCTAGTGTTTAGTTGCAAAATCAGCATAAACATCTTTAGGGGCCGTGCCTGGTTCTTATTGGTGCACTGCATGGTGAGTTATGTTGATTTTGCTAGTGTCAGCACTTTGCTGCACGAGCTGTCGGCTTGTCGGCCGCGCATAGCTTACGTAAAGTCAAATAAGTTTTCAGTTTTACTTGGACATTCATTAAAAAGCATTGAATATAAAACTCCGGCATTGGCCGTCAACGTTTACATTATTAATTGAAATTGGTTATCGAGCCTTAAGGGCCGTTAGCAACGGAGTTAGTCACTCCCGACGTAGTCTTCATAAGAAGAGAGCGAGTGGCAACCGTCCAGCTCATCCATAATAGCAGCCAGCCACGGTGGCAACTGCATCATCACCCCTTCCTCCGAACCAGCCACGGTGGCCATTGGATCGCAACTCCTCACCTTCACGGACAGCGGCGAGGGATAGCGCGTGGCTCCAGAATTAAAACATAATTGGCACCCACCCAAATTTAATACCGAATCCACGACACAAAAATATGTAAGTGGGCTGATCAAAATTAATACAGTCAAACTTCAAATACACATGCAGGGAAAAAATAAATAAAAATCCCTACAAATTATTTACACAAAATAAAAAAATTTTACAGTTTAAATAAAGCAATTGTAAAGGTTGAATAGATTAATATCAGCCGTCCTAGTGCTTAACTTTAAAGTCACACTAGCTAGATTAGACTGCTCCTACGACGAAAGGGCTTCATTACACAATACAGAAGTTGTACTTCCAGTACAGCCAAAAGACCTGCCAGCAGCACTGGCATTAGCTAGAGAGGCAGAGGCCAGTATCGAACGAAGTATGTTCGCGGTCACATATGCCAAAGTAGCTGAGCAAAGAAGTCCGAATACTGATTATCACAAGGGCCAGCACAGAGCGCCCGAGAAACAAGGGAAAAATTCTGGTGCCGACCACGGACCAGAAAAAAATCCCCATTTTTTCAAAAAGCCAAACAAGTATCAGAACAACGATTCATGGCGTAAAGAGGACAACTGAGTAGATCAGGGTAAACAAAATCAATCCCAGGAACCTTTGGATATTGATCCATCATATTCTAAATTCCGACATCCTACGAGTTTTCGACAGGAAAACAACACTCAATACCAAAATTTGCAGGGCCCAAAAAGACCAAACTCTTCGGAGAGAATGACTGGCCAAATATCACGAATGCGATAACGTAAACTTCACAAATATCGATGACTTAATAGTCTCAAAGTCAGTGAAAGCTTCATTTAAAAAAATGATCCTTAAGACGAAACAAGCGTTTTCTCACTCTAACGAGGCGCTACCTTTTAACACCTCGATCATTTCCACAATTCGTACGGAGACTAACGAACCCGTATATTCCAAGCTACATCCCTACCCCATGGGAGCAGCAGATTTCGTTAACACAGAAATCAAACAGCTGCTAAAGGATGGCATTATCCGGCCTTCTAGGTCGCCATTTAACAGCCCAACATGGGTTGTTGACAAAAAGGGACTTGATGCAGATGGCAACAAGAATAAACGGCTGGTGATCGATTTCAGGAAACTGAATGAACGAACTATCGCCGACCGTTACCCTATGCCAAGTATTCCTATGATTCTAGCGAATCTAGGAAAGGCAAAATTTTTTACTACCCTAGACCTAAAATCGGGGTACCACCTGATTTATCTGGCTGAAAAAGACCGCGAAAAAACTGCTTTCTCCATAAACGGAGGAAAGTATGAATTTTGTCGTCTACCCTTTGGACTGAAAAATGCGGGAAGCATCTTTCAAAGGGCGATCGATGACGTACTACGTGGGCAGATTGGGAAGATTTGTTACGTCTACGTCGACGACGTGATAATTTTCTACGAAAACGCTGCCGACCACGTTATATTATACATTGACACAGTTTTTAAATGCCTGTGCGAAGACAACATGAGAGTGGCACCAGAGAAAACAAAATTTTTCAAAGAAAGTGTTGAATTTTTAGGTTTTATTGTTACTTCAAACGGAGCCAAAACGGACCCGGAAAAGGTAAAAACCATTCAGGAGTACACCGAACCAAAAAATTTGTTCAGCCTCAGGTCTTTTCTAGGGTTGGCTAGTTCCTACAGAAGTTTTGTCAGGGACTTCGCTACCATAGCCAGACCACTTACCTCCATACTTAAGGGAGAGAATGGCACGGTTAATAAACACATGTCGAAAAAGGTGGCTATCGAATTTGATGAGTCCCAACGCAGAGCGATCGAGCGCCTGCAAGACATTTTGTCATGAGAAGATGTGATACTAACGTATCCAGATTTCAAACTCCCTTTCGATTAGACCACCGATGAACAAAAAGAAATAATTATCTGCGAGCACAACCGCGCTCACAGGGCAGCCCAGGAAAATGTTAAACAAGTCCTTCAGGATTACTACTTTCCAAATATGTCCAAACTCGCCAACGAAGTGGTTCTAAACTGCAAGACACGCACCAAGGGGAAGTACAACAGACACCCCAAGAAGCAAGAGTTAGGTATCACACCAACCCCCTCATATGCTGGCGAAATGCTGCATATTGACCTATACTCTTCGGATAAGAGATTTTATTTAACCTGCATAGATAAATTTTCAAAGTTCGCTGTAGTACAGCCATTACTTTCTAGGGCCATAGTCGATGTGCGCAGCCCCATATTACAACTAATAAATTTTTTCCCAAACATTAAAACAATATATTGTGATAATGAGGCGTCTCTCAACTCGGAGACTATAACCTCATTATTGAAAAATCAATATGACATTGACATTGTTAATGCACCCCCTCTACACAGCAGCTCAAACGGGCAAGTGGAGCGATTCCACAGTACCCTAACTGAGATAGCTAGATGCATGAAATCGACCAAAAGGTTGACGACACTGTTGAGCTTATTATGAGAGCCACGGTAGAATATAAAAAGACAATACATTCAGTGACAAGACTGCCACCTAAGCAGGCCTTGCACTCAGCTAACGCCGAACAAAAATTGTCAATAATAGGTAATATTGAAAAGGCACAACAGGCCAATCTAGACAGGTGCAGAAAAAGTGTACCTCAAAAATAACAAAAGGTTAGGAAATAAACTAACCGCCCTGTACACAGAAGAGCGTGTACAAGCAGACATGGGAACGTCTGTCCTTATTAGAGGGAGGGTGGTCCACAAGGACAACCTGAGATAAAAATACCCCCATTCTTTTTTACCTTTTTTACTTTATTTTCATATTTACTTACACCTTAGAATAGTTACTCCATTTTATACACAGTAGATTTAACCTTTCGCGGGATTTTTATTGATAACGTTAACTGTAGTTAACGCTAGAGTAACGGATTATTCGCATGCTCAGTATATCTCAATTTTGGACGGAATCGCGTTGGTTGGGAACAGAGAAACTTGCTTCGACATTCAAGTAACTTGTCCAAATTTTCAATTATAGTAGAAGAATTTATTCCCACGTCGATACCGAACATGTTAGAAGTTTATTGTCTGTCTTAAAAATACACCATAGGATGGCTAGGAGCCTAGACTTCCTAGGCACCGCACTCACAGTAATTGCGGGCACACCTGATGCGGCCGACTTCGATATGCTAAAAGTGTCCGAGGCACGTTTAATTGAGTCAAATAACCGGCAGGCTATAATAAATACGCAGACGCAGAATAAAATAATGAATTAACAGAGGCCGTTAATAAAATTATCAAGGCAAAAAAAAATAAAATAATTGACACTTCCCACCTGTACGACGTACTTTTGCCCAGAAGTAGAATACTAATAACCGATATTCAAAACGTAATGCTTACAGTCACACTTGCAAAAGCCAACATCATAAACCCAGCAATTTTTAATCAAAATGATTTGAAGTCTGTTTTTGTTGATCACCCCACCGAAGTCCCCATCATTAGCCTACTAGAGGCGTCTAACATTAGAGTCCTTCAGTCCGATAGTTTAATCTATGTGCTAATCGCATACCCTAAGATTAAAACAATTTGTAAAAAAGTCACGATCTTCCCTGTATCACACCAACATTCCATCCTGCAATTGAAGGAGAACACAGTAGCCGAATGCAATAGCTACGTCTTAGCAGTCACCGATTGCGTAACAACAACTTACGCGTCGTTTTGCAAGCTGGCGACCCATGATACTTGTGCTCGAGACGCAAGCCAGCCACCTAGACCCCATCACGTTAATAGATGACGGAGTAATCAACGAGTGCCCAGCTAAGGTCAGCACTGACGACGGCCCTGAAATAGCCACCGACGGCACACACCTCATTACATTCGAGCGAGTGGCTTTCATCAATGGCACCAAATACTCAAACCAACGTGAAGCCATAAGAAAAACTCCGGGCATGGCGGTATCCCCGTTACTCAACATCATCGGCCACGATTCCACACTAAGCATGCCACTTCTCCAAAGAATTAACACCCAAAACATGGAGGTTATCCAAGGGCTTAAGGAAGAAATCGGCTGGAACTATCGACACCTGGTTCGCGGTTGGCTTGGGAGCCAGTCTTCTCATCAGCTGCTCCTTCCTACTCATCAAGATGCTGAGGAGGAGACGAGACGCACGGGAAATCCAACAAGTCGTTGACAAATTCCAGATGACCGAGGACGGTCATATTCCTAAGGGGGAGTTGTTAACACTGTTAAGGAGTAATTATAAGTCGATACAGATCTTGGGTGATTTTTGGATCACCCTAGTGTTTAGTTGCAAAATCAGCATAAACAACTTTAGGGGCCGTGCCTGGTTCTTATTGGTGCACTGCATGGTGAGTTATGTTGATTTTGCTAGTGTCAGCACTTTGCTGCACGAGCTGTCGGCTTGCCGGCCGCGCATAGCTTACGTAAAGTCAAATATGTTTTCAGTTTTACTTGGACATTCATTAAAAAGCATTGAATATAAAACTCCGGCATAGGCCGTCAACGTTTACTTTATTAATTGAAATTGGTTATCGAGCCTTAAGGGCCGTTAGCAACGGAGTTAGTTACTCCCGACGTAGTCTTCATAAGAAGAGAGAAGAGAGCCAGTGGCAACCGTCCAGCTCATCCATAATAGCAGCCAGCCACGGTGGCAACTGCATCATCACCCCTTCCTCCGAACCAGCCACGGTGGCAATTGGATCGCAACTCCTCACTCTCGCGGACAGCGGCGAGTTTCCTAGCCTCGTCTAGGTATTTGGTTACAGCTCTGAATTGATCTCCATTTTTATTTTGAAGCTTTGTTATATGATTATTCCCTTTGCCAAGAGGAGTAACATAAAAGTTGTCATTCCCGACCAGCGCAACAATTTTCTTTACTAGGGCATTTGAGTTCTGTTCCCTTATGTAAATTGGTGGGGGCTTTGGCTTCTTTTGTACAGCCTCGGATTGATTATTTTCAATATCCGACATCAGGGCGAATCTGTTGTTACTAAATGCCCCTGGTTGTTCGCTGCCTTTATTAGGGCAATTTTTTTTGGTTTATTTCCAACCATTTTATTTTGCGGGCTTAGCCTCCGTTTGATTTGGATGCAACGGCGACCGTTGAAGTTGTTGTTGCAGTGGCTGCGGTTGCAGAAATTAACGAGGTCGCAGTGCTCGTGGCTGGTAAGCTGTGAGTCGAAGCTGGGGGTGCGGTCCTACACTGCAAGCTCCATGAAGTGGGAGTTGGTGTGTGTAGGGCCGTGTTCTCGCACTGTCAATGGTCAGTAGGGCTGAGTTGCTCTTTGAAGAAGTTCTTTCCACTTCTGTATCACGGGTTGAGAAATAAGAGAATATGGGAGTTCTGGATACAAAAGTGGAGGGGGGAGGTAATTAATTATGCTAATTCGGGTAATAAATCAGGCCAAGGTGACAGGTGTGGGGTTATTTAAGTTAATGGGTGCGTGACGGGTGATCGTTAATTAGGGTAATAAATTAGGTTAAGGTGACAGGTGACCGTTGCTTATATCCAGAAATCCCATCCAGAAATCCTATCCAGAGTTCTATGTGGTTTCAAGAACGTTCACGGGTGCGTGACGAGTGATCGTTAATTAGGGTAATAAGTTGACAGGTTACCGTTGCTTATATCCAGAAATCCTATCCAGAAATCCTATCCAAAAATCCGGGATCCTAGTTAAGCGGGGTGTGATGTGTAACCGTTACTAAGATCTAGAAAATGGGATGAAACGAGGGGAGGGAACCTAATAAGGCGGGGAGAAGTTCCTGGGATTTGACGGGTGACCGTTATTAAGATCTAGAAAATGGGGTGAAAGTGTGACGGGTGTCCGTTACTAAGATCTAGAAAATGGGATGAAACGAGGGAAGGGAACCTAATGAGGCGGGGGAGATGTTAATGGGTGCGTGACGGGTGACCGTTGCTTGTATCCAGAAATCCGGGATCCTAGTTAAGCGGGGTGTGACGGGTGACCGGTACTAAGATCTAGAAAATGGGATGAAACGAGGGGAGGGAACCTAATAAGGCGGGGAGAAGTTCCTGGGGTTTGACGGGTGACCGTTACTAAGATCTAGAAAATGGGGTGAAAGTGTGACGGGTGTCCGTTACTAAGATCTAGAAAATGGGATGAAACGAGGGAAGGGAACCTAATGAGGCGGGGGAGATGTTAATGGATGCGTGACGGGTGACCGTTGCTTATATCCAGAAATTTGTGATCCTAGTTAGGCGGGGTGTGACGGGTGATCCTTACTAAGATCCAGCAAATGGGGTGAAAGTGTGACGGGTGTCCGTTACTAAGATCTAGAAAATGGGATGAAACGAGGGAAGGGAACCTAATGAGGCGGGGGAGATGTTAATGGGTGCGTGACGGGTGGCCGTTGCTTATATCCAGGAATCCGGGATCCTAGTTAAGGTGTGACGGGTGTCCTTTGCTTAGATTAAGAAAGTGTGGTGCTCACACGGTGTGACGGGTGATCATAGCGATATATTTAGGTTATCCTAGTTAATGGGGGGAGAAATTACTGGGGTGTGACGGGTGTCCTTTGCTTAGATTAAGAAAGTGTGGTGCTCACACGGGTACGTGATAGAATGTCACGGGCTGTTGTCACGTTCAAAAGAAACAGCTGAAAGAAAACACCCACCCAAAACAAAGAATATGTAAATTTTAAATTCAAACATATTTTTTTTTTTTTTTTGACTTAAAAGAAATAGCTGAAAACAAACACCCACCCCCAATAACAAAAGAAGATATAAATTTTAATTTAAAATATATTTTTATTGTTTTAACTATTTATTTAATTCTAAGGTATGGTGCCTGGTGGCATTGACAAGTATCCGGGCCCTCTTTTACATCATCGTCGGCCCAGGGACATGATAGCATATGTACGCCATATTTTGATTTTCTCTCACCGACTCTCTCCATCCTATGAAGTTTGGAGAAAATCGTCTCCAGGGTCTGCCGATGATCCTCAAAAATGGAATCACCATTTTCTTTGAGGAATTTGGTGATTTCATCACACACGTTGTTGTTGATATTCATGATGTTTTTTCTTGATGTTTTTTTTATGTTTAACTGTTGTTTGTTGCTTGATGTTTAACTGGTTTTTGTTGTTTCTTGATGTTTTTGTTGTTTCTTGTTGTTGTTGTTGCTGTTTAACTGTTGTTTTTTGATGTTTAACTGTTGTTTGTTGCTTGTTGTTTAACTGTTTTTTGTTGTTTTTGCTGTTTGTTGTTTAGCTGTTTTTGTTGTTTAACTGTTTAGTTGTTGTTGTTTAACTGTTTTTGTTGTTTAGTTGATTTTGTTGTTTTGTTAATGTTGCTGATGTTGCTCTAGCCTACTAGAGGCGTCTAACATTAGAGTCCTTCAGTCCGATAGTTTAATCTATGTGCTAATCGCATACCCTAAGATTAAAACAATTTGTAAAAAAGTCACGATCTTCCCTGTATCACACCAACATTCCATCCTGCAATTGAAGGAGAACACAGTAGCCGAATGCAATAGCTACGTCTTAGCAGTCACCGATTGCGTAACAACAACTTACGCGTCGTTTTGCAAGCTGGCGACCCATGATACTTGTGCTCGAGACGCAAGCCAGCCACCTAGACCCCATCACGTTAATAGATGACGGAGTAATCAACGAGTGCCCAGCTAAGGTCAGCACTGACGACGGCCCTGAAATAGCCACCGACGGCACACACCTCATTACATTCGAGCGAGTGGCTTTCATCAATGGCACCAAATACTCAAACCAACGTGAAGCCATAAGAAAAACTCCGGGCATGGCGGTATCCCCGTTACTCAACATCATCGGCCACGATTCCACACTAAGCATGCCACTTCTCCAAAGAATTAACACCCAAAACATGGAGGTTATCCAAGGGCTTAAGGAAGAAATCGGCTGGAACTATCGACACCTGGTTCGCGGTTGGCTTGGGAGCCAGTCTTCTCATCAGCTGCTCCTTCCTACTCATCAAGATGCTGAGGAGGAGACGAGACGCACGGGAAATCCAACAAGTCGTTGACAAATTCCAGATGACCGAGGACGGTCATATTCCTAAGGGGGAGTTGTTAACACTGTTAAGGAGTAATTATAAGTCGATACAGATCTTGGGTGATTTTTGGATCACCCTAGTGTTTAGTTGCAAAATCAGCATAAACAACTTTAGGGGCCGTGCCTGGTTCTTATTGGTGCACTGCATGGTGAGTTATGTTGATTTTGCTAGTGTCAGCACTTTGCTGCACGAGCTGTCGGCTTGCCGGCCGCGCATAGCTTACGTAAAGTCAAATATGTTTTCAGTTTTACTTGGACATTCATTAAAAAGCATTGAATATAAAACTCCGGCATAGGCCGTCAACGTTTACTTTATTAATTGAAATTGGTTATCGAGCCTTAAGGGCCGTTAGCAACGGAGTTAGTTACTCCCGACGTAGTCTTCATAAGAAGAGAGAAGAGAGCCAGTGGCAACCGTCCAGCTCATCCATAATAGCAGCCAGCCACGGTGGCAACTGCATCATCACCCCTTCCTCCGAACCAGCCACGGTGGCAATTGGATCGCAACTCCTCACTCTCGCGGACAGCGGCGAGTTTCCTAGCCTCGTCTAGGTATTTGGTTACAGCTCTGAATTGATCTCCATTTTTATTTTGAAGCTTTGTTATATGATTATTCCCTTTGCCAAGAGGAGTAACATAAAAGTTGTCATTCCCGACCAGCGCAACAATTTTCTTTACTAGGGCATTTGAGTTCTGTTCCCTTATGTAAATTGGTGGGGGCTTTGGCTTCTTTTGTACAGCCTCGGATTGATTATTTTCAATATCCGACATCAGGGCGAATCTGTTGTTACTAAATGCCCCTGGTTGTTCGCTGCCTTTATTAGGGCAATTTTTTTTGGTTTATTTCCAACCATTTTATTTTGCGGGCTTAGCCTCCGTTTGATTTGGATGCAACGGCGACCGTTGAAGTTGTTGTTGCAGTGGCTGCGGTTGCAGAAATTAACGAGGTCGCAGTGCTCGTGGCTGGTAAGCTGTGAGTCGAAGCTGGGGGTGCGGTCCTACACTGCAAGCTCCATGAAGTGGGAGTTGGTGTGTGTAGGGCCGTGTTTTCGCACTGTCAATGGTCAGTAGGGCTGAGTTGCTCTTTGAAGAAGTTCTTTCCACTTCTGTATCACGGGTTGAGAAATAAGAGAATATGGGAGTTCTGGATACAAAAGTGGAGGGGGGAGGTAATTAATTATGCTAATTCGGGTAATAAATCAGGCCAAGGTGACAGGTGTGGGGTTATTTAAGTTAATGGGTGCGTGACGGGTGATCGTTAATTAGGGTAATAAATTAGGTTAAGGTGACAGGTGACCGTTGCTTATATCCAGAAATCCCATCCAGAAATCCTATCCAGAGTTCTATGTGGTTTCAAGAACGTTCACGGGTGCGTGACGAGTGATCGTTAATTAGGGTAATAAGTTGACAGGTTACCGTTGCTTATATCCAGAAATCCTATCCAGAAATCCTATCCAAAAATCCGGGATCCTAGTTAAGCGGGGTGTGATGTGTAACCGTTACTAAGATCTAGAAAATCGGATGAAACGAGGGGAGGGAACCTAATAAGGCGGGAAGAAGTTCCTGGGGTCTGACGGGTGACCGTCACTAAGATCTATAAAATAGATTTAGAAAATGGGGTGAAATTGTGACGGGTGTCCGTTACTAAGATCTAGAAAATGGGATGAAACGAGGGGAGGGAACCTAATAAGGCGGGGGAGATGTTAATGGGTGCGTGACGGGTGGCCGTTGCTTATATCCAGGAATCCGGGATCCTAGTTAAGGTGTGACGGGTGTCCTTTGCTTAGATTAAGAAAGTGTGGTGCTCACACGGTGTGACGGGTGATCATAGCGATATATTTAGGTTATCCTAGTTAATGGGGGAGAAATTACTGGGGTGTGACGGGTGTCCTTTGCTTAGATTAAGAAAGTGTGGTGCTCACACGGGTACGTGATAGAATGTCACGGGCTGTTGTCACGTTCAAAAGAAACAGCTGAAAGAAAACACCCACCCAAAACAAAGAATATGTAAATTTTAAATTCAAACATATTTTTTTTCTTTTTTTTTTTTTTTTGACTTAAAAGAAATAGCTGAAAACAAACACCCACCCCCAATAACAAAAGAAGATATAAATTTTAATTTAAAATATATTTTTATTGTTTTAACTATTTATTTTAATTCTAAGGTATGGTGCCTGGTGGCATTGACAAGTATCCGGGCCCTCTTTTACATCATCGTCGGCCCAGGGACATGATAGCATATGTACGCCATATTTTGATTTTCTCTCACCGACTCTCTCCATCCTATGAAGTTTGGAGAAAATCGTCTCCAGGGTCTGCCGATGATCCTCAAAAATGGAATCACCATTTTCTTTGAGGAATTTGGTGATTTCATCACACACGTTGTTGTTGATATTCATGATGTTTTTTCTTGATGTTTTTTTTATGTTTAACTGTTGTTTGTTGCTTGTTGTTTAACTGTTTTTTGTTGTTTCTTGATGTTTTTGTTGTTTCTTGATGTTGTTGTTGCTGTTTAACTGTTGTTTTTTGATGTTTAACTGTTGTTTGTTGCTTGTTGTTTAACTGTTTTTTGTTGTTTTTGCTGTTTGTTGTTTAGCTGTTTTTGTTGTTTAACTGTTTAGTTGTTGTTGTTTAACTGTTTTGTTGTTTAACTGTTTTTGTTGTTTAGTTGATTTTGTTGTTTTGTTAATGTTGCTGATGTTGCTGATCCAGTAAACTTTGAAATCGAACTGAAGTTCCTTCCCAGTAACTTCTCACTTTTATCTTCTCTTCATATGGGGGGAGCATGCCTTTCCACCACCATCCCTCCCTCGCAATCATCCCCTTTAAGAAGTTTTAGTTAGACAAATGCAAATGTGTCTAGAAACCGACTAGACAACAACTTGCTCGATAGGCACTGATCACTTTCACCCCTCTTTATTTTTGAGAATTCTGCTTTCTTCCACCAGCTTCCCTCCCTCGCCATCAAATACTCGAATGAATCAACCAATGAAAATATTGCAAAGCAAATTTCTTATATTAAATTTAAGGAAAATATTTTCACCATCCAATCAAAAATTTGCAGATCTTTTTTGTTTACTTTACAAACTTCAGATATTCAATTTTCTTGAAGTGAACTACACTTTTACTAGTTTCGAAAAACAGTATAGTGATCTTATCAACGAGTGTGTCTCAATTGTTAAATGACTTTGTGAGAACAATTAAATTACAATTGCAAATTAACTACATTACAACTGACTTTGTGAAAAAGAAAATAAAACCAAAATGAATTGCCAAGCCCAAAAATATTGTGAGTCATGCCGTCGTTTCGTCCCGGTGGGAGTTCAATGGAATCACCAGGCTCGCACCGCGGAGCACAAGCTGAATGCTATAGAACCTTTGGGTGGAAGAATCAAAAAGATTTCGGATGGATTCAAGGGACGAATCCTTCATTATATGAATGTTAATGAAAGAGAGGAATTAAGATACCCGGAGGAGTTCATCTTCGAAGCAGGAGAGGCTTTAAAATCTCATTTATTTAATGTGCTTCAAAACTATATTTCCGGTAAAGTTAATTTTGAGCTTTTTGTAGAATATATGCTCGTGAAAGAGGATGATTTAAAAACGGAGACCAAACAATTCCAAAGCAAAATGGAAGTTGTTACAAGCCACTCGGATTTGGACCGCATATTCACCAATCACTCAGACCATCTGAAAATATAAATGGAAGAGTTTCAGGAAAGGGATAGCGGGTGGACTCTTCTCCGCATAATTCGATTGGAAATGAATTTCAATCAATTTACACCGCTTACTGGAACCTCATTTATCCCAACACCACCCAAGGTTTTTTCGAAAAAAGCAATAATTAATGTCAAAAATAACAAGAAAGGAAGCTAGCTTCGGCCAGCCGAAGCTTATATACCCTTGCAGATAAAAGAAATACCTTTTTAAATTGTCAGAAATCAATACGCCTACTTCCTGCAAAGTTACAATGAATTTTCATATATTTGTTTGATTATTCATATGGGAGCCTTAAGATATAGTGGTCCGATCCGGCTCGCTCCGAGATATGTACTACCTGCAATAAAAAGAAGACTTTTGGGAAAGTTTCATTGCGATGGCTTTAAAACTGAGAGACTAGTTCGCATAGAAACGGACAGACGGACAGACGGACATGGCTAGATGGACTCGGCTATTGGTGCTGATCAAGAATATATATACTTTATGTGGTCGGAAACGTCTCCTTCACTGCGTTACAATATCTGACTGAAATTATAATACCCTCTGCAAGGGTATAAAAAACGACATGACTTTCTTGCCAACCCTATATTATAGACATGATCTCGTTATTGTGATTAGTGTTGCCAGCGGCCTTTGAAGCTATTAAAAGCTGCAATCTTTCAACTAATTCGTTGACGTCATCCCAATAAATATAATTGGGTTTTGCTCGTTGTAGGGACATGTATCCAAATCCCTTTTTATTTGATTTTTTTTTTGTTTTGATTGAATTGGGGTGGATATAGCTGAAGGAGGTATATTTTCATTGCTCATGCTTCCACTTGATAATTGAATTTTATTATGACTTATATGTATTTCCCAAATTTAAGGATTTGGGGGTTGATGAGCTTTTTCTAGGCCCATAGGCGTTGTCCAGAACTTTATTTCTCGATAGACTGCTAATATTAAAATCATAGTCTGCATGAATTAGACTGCTAGCATCTGCTTCTATTTCTAGCGGTGTTTTTAGTTGTGTTTCTAGCGGTGTTTCCGGCTCTGATCCCAATTCAATATGTGACTGTGAAAAAAATGTATCATCTGAGTCACTAGTAACATCATCATTATACATTTTTGATTCTTTATTTCGCACTTGATTATCATCATAATCATATTCATAATCACCGTCATCATATCTTAATTGATGTTTCTTAAGCTTTTTACTGGGGGTTTCATTTTTAAATATTTCACTTTTTTGCTTTAGAACCGATGATTTATCTTCGTTTGTATTCATAAACTTTCGTTTTTTATTCTCACTAACTAGTTCGTTTAAGGGATCTGTTATTGGCTTAAAAGTTTCTTCCAACTCGTAAGCATTTTGTGATTTAAAATGTTTTAGATCATCGAATTTTTTCTTCAATGCATTTCTCGTTTTAGTTAGCTGACTTAAAATAAATTGACTCATTTTGTTTACTCTCAAAACTTTTACCAACGTCAGCACAAAATATGTATTACCGGTGTATGAACTATACTTTACAGGGTTACATTTCATACTAATGAAAGTTATAAAATATATATATATTTATATGTTTATATTTTTATACCCGTTACTCGTAGAGTAAAAGGGTATACTGTATTCGTGCAAAAGTATGTGACAGCTAGAAGGAAGCGTTTCCGACCCTATAAAGTATATATATTCTTGATCAGGATCACTAGCCGAGTCGATCCGTCTGTCTGTCTGTCTGTCTGTCTGTCTGTCTGTCTGTCTGTCTGTATGAACGCTGAGATCTCGGAAACTACAAAAGCTAGAAAGTTGGGATTACCCACACATATTCTTGGGCTTCCTACGCAGCGCAAGTTTGTTTCATCGAGGTGTCACGCCCCCCCTAACGCCCACAATCGCCATAAACGATTTTCAAATGTGTCTTTTAAGATTTTAAAAATATATAAGCGCAATTTTATAGTGTTTATTAATACCTATCGAAATGTAGAAGACATTTTTCAAATCGGACCATTCATTAAAAAGTTATACGCAATCAAAATTGTTTATATATCTATCCCCCTCGCACTCCCTTTAGCTGAGTTACGATTATTAGATATTCGGGACACCAACCCGAGTACAGCGTTCGCACTCCCTTTAGCTGAGTGACGGGTATTAAATAGTCTGGACACCAACCCGACTATAGCGTTCTCTCTTGTTTTACATTAATTCAATCTAATGATGGTTTAATTTTTAACATAACATTTGAACTTTTTGGTCATCAAAATGATATTTTTCATATAAATTTTTTTCATCAAAATGATCTTTTTTATCATCAAAATTATATTTTTTCATGCATGTATTTTAGTAGCCTTCCAGTAAAAGAAAATTATTATATTAAATTAAAACAATTTAATTGTAATCATTTCTCATCTAAACCATGTAAATAATGAACATAGTAGTTTATTCAAAATCAATAAACACTATTAGAAAAGCTAATCGTACCACTTTCTGCTTTCATTAAAATAATTTTTCTCGAAACTCAGAAAGAAGACCACTGTTTTCTCGGTTTGGGAAAATTACGCACAGGTCTTCGTTTCGAATTTACCCCATCCATTCAAAGGTATATCCGTATTCTGAACAGAATATCAATTTAATAATTATAAATATTTGAATCATATAAACAGACCTCTTAAGTTTTGGTAAACTTTGTATTCTAAATCATGATTTTTAATGAACTTTTGAAATCCCTCGTCAATTACAGCTCAACCTGCCTCCAATTCAATCATTATGATGCATGCACAAAAAATCAAAAGTAAAAGAGATAAAGCAACAAATAAATACATACAGTGGTTCACAGCTTATTTCAACCAGTCTCCACCAAAAAATTTAACTGCCCATAAAAACTAAATAAAACAAGTTATCAAAATAATTTAAGCGCAGAATACATCTATGATGATAGACATTAGTGTTTAATAATTTTATGATTTTTTAAATATTTTACAAATATTTTTTATGAATTAACTACAAAAAAAGCCCAAAACAAAAGGCCATAGCTTACTTCATCCAGTTAACAAAAAAATCGTATAAATTAAATTACCAACAATTTAAAGTGAACTTTACATGTTGTTGTTGTTGCCAAGTAAGAACTATTCCCGACCTTTGTGTTTTGTGTTTTCGAACATTTTTTCGTAATGTTGACTTCCGATTTTGTTTTGTGGTAATGTTAAGACACCTTTAATTCATAATCATTCGCTCTCGACAGCTCTGGATGAGCTGAAACTGCGAAAAAATATGCATTTCCCATGGGTCATTTCATTAGTTAAATAAAAAATAAATTTATGTTTCAAGATCCTTTGAGTTTTTTATTAATTTATCCTTTAGAATGTGAAGATAAACTCAAATCTTAATCGCGGAGTCAAAAAAAAAAATGTTGCTTTCATTTTTAAGAAATTAAAAACTTATTTTTTTTTTAGAAAGAAGAGGTTTTAAAGGAATTAATGCAAAAGACATGAAGTCAATCGGATTCATATAACAGGAGATACAGATTTTCAATGAGAGGGTACTTTTTCAAAATTTACGTTTTTTGGCAAACTAAAAAAAATTCGAATTTAAAAAACAAGAGAGAACGCTATAGTCGGGTGCCCCGACTATCAGATACCCATTATTCAGCTAAAGGGAGTGCGAGGGAGATGGAGAAATTCAACTTTGATCGAACATAACTTTTTAACGGATAGTCCGATTTTTTCTACATTTCGATAAGTATAAATAAACACAACAAAATTGCATTTATACTTCTCCGAAATCTTTAAAAATTTGGGCGTCAGACACATTTTAAAATCGTTTGTACTTGCGCTGCGTAGGAAGCCCAAGAATATGCGTGAGTAATCCGAACTTTCTAGCTTTTGTAGTTTCCGAGATCTCAGCATTCATACGGACAGACAGACAGACGGTCAGACGGACATGGCTATTTCGACTCGGGTGGTGACCCTGATCAAGAATATATATACTTTTACTCTACGAGTAACGAGTATAATCATTATGGTTATAATCAATATTAAATTTCATTTATTAGATAAAAAATGTTAATACATTTTTTATGTTTTTTAAAAAATGCTAACAACTAAAGATGTGAAAACAAGGCTTTTGGTTTTGGTGTAAATCATAAGATTCTGGAATATTATATGGTGGTGATTTTTTTGTAAAAAAGTATTATATTCGGGTTGCCATAGAAATCACACAGCGCATAAGTGGCCTGATATTGATGATATCCAGAAACCCATCCCATTTAGCTCTCAAAAATTATCTATTCCCACACCACTGCCTGCTAAAACGAACAGGATTTCAAGTACACTAAAAACCAACTTTTCAATTTCCCGCTGGGAACCCGCTGGAAAAGTTAAAGGGCATTCTATTACATGTAAAATGCGAATTTGATGGTTGAAATCGGTTTATCATTTTTTACACTTAAAAAAAAATTGGTACCATACAAAAAATTGTAAGGGCCCTTTTCTTAATCGGGAAGATGTACCTTACCGGGAAGGCAAGGTAAACTGGTGTTTTTTGACAAACTTTAATGTCTCAGCCTCCGAAAGTAGCAATTTGTAACGGTTTTTAACGACATAATATTTTTTAGTGATGTAACAAAAATGAACTTAAATGTCAAAAAATTGCCTAAAATTTAGGTAAAATTGGCCAGTTAAGGCCAACAACAGGGCTTAAACAGGGCTGTAATACCCGTTTTTCCCAACGTAAAAAATCGATATAAAAGCGAACCATTGATTGATTTTTATACCCGTTACTCGTAGAGTAAAAGGGTATATTGTATTCATGCAAAAGTATGTAACAGCTAGAAGGAAGCGTTTCCGACCCCATAAAGTATATATATTCTTGATCAGGATCACTAGCCGAGTCGATCTAGCCATGTCCGTCTGTCCGTCTGTCCGTCTGTCCGTCTGTCTGTCTGTCTGTCCGTCTGTCCGTATGAACGCTGAGATCTCGGAAACTATAAAAGCTAGAAGATTGGCATTTTGCATACAGATTCTAGGAGTTCCTACGCAGCGCAAGTTTGTTTCAAAAAGGTGCACAATCGCTTATATACGATTTTAAAAATTTCAATATTTCGGAAAAGTAAAAATGCAGTTTTATTGTGTTTATCAATACCTATCGAAATGTAGAAGAAATTTTTCAAATCGGACCATTCGTTAAAAAGTTATGCGTGTTCAAAGTTTCTATCTCGATCTCCCTCGCACTCCCTTTACCTGAGTAACGGGTATCTGATTGTCGGGGCACCCGACTATAGCGTTCTCTCTTGTTTTGTTTATGCTCTTATTAGTTGACTTAAAGATGTATCTTAAAGTAGAAGCGCCCTTTTAAGTGTCCTTTTCCAAATCAGAAATATGTACCTTAACGAAAAACAAAGGTTTCCTTAGGTGCGTATTTCATCGATTTTTTTTTTGTAAACTGCTGATATCAGTGCAAAATCATATAGAAATATGCATGCAGATTCTAGGGGTTCATACGCAGCAGAGAGCTGCAACGAGTCAATCATTTTCGGGTACACCCGATCATTTACTCGTATCCGTTTTGATTAATCGCTTCGGGTGAGCGAAATAAAATGAGCGGTGAGCGAATGCGATCGTCCCATGAATGATCGTTTGTGATCGTTCAAGTATGTGATCTGATCGTGTGCGAACGTTCGGCTTAAAGATTTTACCCGTTTGTGATCGAATATTTTGTGCAATCGATTGGTGTGATCGTGCTTCGCACTTATCGGTATGACCGTGCAGTTCGAGTTATTGCTTTATATTTTGCACAACATATTTTTATATTTGCACAAAAGGACAACAAGTAATGGATACTGAAAGCGTTTCAGAACTAATATCAAATAAATATTTCTTATAAAACTTGCCTTAGTTTGTAAGCATACATGAAGTCAATATCGTTTAATTTAATCTTACATAAATATTTCTCATTAAACATATAATACATTGAAACGCACTCTCCCCTAATTTTATTTCGTCGTCACAAGAAATCATATTAATCCGTTCATGTACAACTGACTCGAGGTCGCAATTATCGGGAACGATTGAGCGCTTCGGCACGATCATTTTGTTCACCTACACCCGAAGCTCAAAATCACATCATTGATCGTTACGAAGCGAGTCGGGGAGTTGATCGGATCGTACTTCAGCTTTCGGGATTGTTCGTGATTATTCGTTGCCGAGTGAGTTTACCGGATTAAACCAAAATGATCGCGCGATGATCGATCGTACTCGATCATACTCGTTGCAGCTCTCTGATACGCAGCGCAAGTTTGTTTCATCAAGGTGCCACACCCCCTCTAACGCCGACAATCGTCTTAAACGACTTTTAAATCTGGCGGCCATATCTTTGAAAATTTCGAAAAAAACTTGCAGCTTCTTATCAATGTTTTATTTTATACATAATGCGTGCGCAACTGACAATTTTGCTTAAACATTTAAAATGGAAGACAATTTAGAAGTCTCAAATAGCCATGCCCTTTTGCGAATCCTCACCAAACAAAGATCTGGCCTTAAAGTTTGTCATTTGAACGCTCAAAGTCTGCCGAGAAAAATTGAAGAGTTCAGATATACATTTGTGAATTCTGGTGTAGATATTATTTGTGTATCTGAAACGTGGTTTGCCAAAGATGTCTTGGATACGTTAATTTCATGTGATGGTTTTAATGTCTATCGTGCGGATCGTGCCAGTCATGGGGGGCGTAGCAATATATGTTAGTAAGCAATTAAAGTGCAAGTTTATATGTAAGCATCCCGATAGTAGCCCAATAGAGTACCTGTATCTTGAAATTACTAGTAAATACACACCAAAAAAAATTCTTATCGGATGCATCTACCGCCCACGTTGCAACATTAGCTATAGTGACGTTATTAAATCCTTAACAGATATATCTTTAAGTTATGCAGACATTTTATTAGCTGGAGATCTTAACAGCAACATGTTGCGGGAAACACATCTTAAAAGCGAAATGGAATCATTAGGTATGAAGCTGGCAAACTCTGTGTTTCCAACACATTTCACCAAAACATGCAGTTCTTTATTATATGTTTTCTTTGTTAATGACCTTGCAAAAGTATATGTATATGATCAACTTATCGTCCCATCGTTCTCAAAACATGATCTCATATATCTGCCCTACAACTTTGACCTTCAACACACTGCCGAATCAATAGTATTTAGAGACTTTAAGAATATTGACTATGACATGCTTATGGCCGAACTTGACATTTGCAACTGGAATAACATTTTCATATCCCCAACGGTAGACCAGCAGCTCACAGAGCTTCAAAACAACATAAGCTACCTGTATGATTTATTTGTTCCAGTCAAAAGCAAAGTTATAAAACACTCAGCTAAACCGTGGTTTAACAATGAGATTAAGTTGGCAATAAAAGCGCGGAATGGCGCGTATCAAAAGTGGAAAAGGTACAGGACTCCAATACATTACGGGCGCTTTAAGTTATTAAGACAGACAGTGACTAAATTAATTGAATCCGCGAAGATAGGCTTTTGTAGTCGTAGGTTTAAAAACTTAACATCTACAAGTCAAACATGGAGAAATATTAAGTCATTAGGAATAGGCAAACAAAAAGCAATACCAGTTCAGGATGTTGACGTAGAGGAACTGAACCTAAGACTGTCGGAATGCAATGTACCTGAAATCTGCAATAACAATATGTACCTGAGATCAGTACCTGAAAATGTCTGTGATAATAGGTTTAGATTTGTGTGTGTCAATCAATGTGAAGTGCTTTTCAACATCCTTAAAATCAAATCAGATGCAGTTGGACTGGACGATATCAACCCTAAATTTTTAAAATTATTGCTTCATAAAATCATACAATACATAACACACATTTTTAATACTGCCATAACAACATCTACATTTCCAGACAGTTGGAAAATCGCCAAAATAGTCCCCGTCCGAAAGGCAAACAATGAATATAGGCCCATCTCTATCCTTCCCTATTTGTCCAAGGCCTTTGAAAACATAATGGCAGCCCAAATTAATTTGTTTATGCAAGAAAATGATTTACTAAACCATATGCAATCCGGATTCCGGAAAAATCGTAGTTGCACTTCAGCTATCATAAAAATTTCAAATGATATACGTGACTATGCTGACAAATCCTTTGTGACCTTCCTTGTACTCCTTGACTATAGTAAAGCCTTTGACACTGTTAATCATGATGTTCTATGTGCAAAATTAAAAAATCAGTTCAATTTTTCAAAAACTGCCGTTAAACTTATGTCCTCATATCTACTAAATCGTCGTCAGTCTGTTGTAATCTCAAATGTCTCGTCTTCTTTTGTATCTCTAAAACGTGGCGTGCCTCAAGGTTCTGTTCTTGGTCCGTTGCTGTTTACTCTTTATGTGAATGATCTTCCTTCTGCGTTATCAAATTGTAATGTCCATATGTACGCAGACGATGTCCAAATGTATGTGAGTCGTCCCCTACGTAGAATAGATGAGTGTGTAGATATATGTAATAGTGAACTGGTCCAAATAAGCAACTGGGCAAAAGATAACGGGTTAGGTCTTAATCCGGCAAAATCCAAGTGTCTCATAATTTACAAAAAGAAAATTAGCATTAACTCCATCCAGCCCTTAGTTTTAAACAGCATACCTATTGAATACGTTGAAAAAGCCACAAACTTGGGCTTTGTTTTTAACAGTACGCTGACCTGGAGTGATCACATTAACGCAGCTGTAGGGAAAACGTATGGATTACTCAGAGCAATTTACCAGGTTAGAAATTATTTACCCACAAACATACGTTTGTTGCTTGCCAAATCGTGTCTGATCCCAGCACTTTTTTATGGGATTGAAGTTTTTGCAAACAGTGATTCAATCAGCCAGCACAAAATTAAAGTGGCCTATAATAGCATTGCGAGATTCGTATTCAATCTGCATCGATTTGATCACGTCACAGGATTTGCTTACAAAATATTTGAACTGCACTCGGCAGACTGGATGAAAATGAGAGTGTTAGTATACCTACATAAAATAATTATTACTAAACAACCAAGCTACCTCTTTGAAACGCTTAGATTTGCCAATTCGCTCAGATCAAAAACTATCATTCAAATAAGGCATAGATCCCTGCTTTCTGACCGGCAATTCTTTATTTATGCAATAAGGTCATGGAACCAACTACCAAACTGTATTCAAAATATTAGTAGTGCAGCGCAGTTTAAGGCAAAATTAATTTCTCATTTCCAAGCAGCTAACATGACATAAAATAAACATAGCGACCCTAGCTTTAGATTAAATATAAGTATAATTACAATTTGTGAATTAGAGTTAAGTCAATTATTGACACAAAATTAACTTGTCATGTGTGACTAGCGCATTAAATTATAAGTATTATACTTGTAGCGTTAGGAAGAAGATATAAATAAATAAATAATAATTCGGGGAAGATGCGCGTGCCTGCTTTTTCTATAAAAATTATCGAGACGGAGCCTTAAAACTAATGTCATCATATTAAGTGTATAAGAAAGCCAAATAATCATGACCTAAAATCATGACCTATATTAAAATTTGCATATTCTTTGTTTTGGGTGAGTGTTTGTTTACAGCTGTTCTTTTGAGTATTCGTTTGTTTTGGGTGGGTGTTTGTTTCTCAGTGGCAAGAAAGGGATCCCCTATTCAAGGGTGTTTGTGTCGCTTGCTCTCAACAACCCGTTTGTCTGTCTGATCCCACCATCCCGTGACATTTTCTAGTATGGTAATTAAGTGACCGTGTGAAACAGCCACTGAGCAACTAAAAGGGTCGCTTGCTATCAACAACCTGTTGCCACTCTGATTACTAGACATCGGATTTTAGGTAAAAACATATTTTGAACGAACAGTCCAAAATTTTTTTGGATTGCATACAAATTTGTTTCATGTAACGTAGATCATTTTGAACGCTGCATATTTTAGCAAATTCTACCTTTTTACATATCTTTCACCAAAAAGCATATTTTGGAATATGTCTACCTTTTTTGACCTTTTTTTGCTTTGAATATATGCCTTTAAGTAGGCGAACTGTAATTGATACTGTTAAATTCAAAATAATTTCATAGTCGTGTGCCTTGTGATTGAGAATTAAAACGAAAAATGCCGAATCCCAATAGAAAGGATAATCGCCTGAAATGGTTGCAGGAATTTCCAACGGAAAAGCTGGTACTACTGGAAGAAAAAAATATATTGCGAAACATGTAAAAAAAGTGAGTGTTTGTACTTAGTTCTCTTTACTTATTTGCTTATATATAAATGATTTCCACTCCCGAAGATTACTGTAGTCAAGAAATCACAATTACAATAACACATTCAAACCATTTGACACATTCATAATAAGAAGACAACTGAGAAACTTGACAACCATGAAGGGGAAGACAATTTTTAGTTTGAACTGTGCCAAGCAATGGTAGCCGCTAACATAACATTTAATGCACTTAGCAACACAACATTTAACAACTTTTTTGAAAAATACACTAAAGAAAACATTTCGAGCAAAAGCACAATAAGAAAAAATTATTTGGACATGTGTTACCAACATAAAATGGATGAAATTAAAGAGCACATAGGAAACAATACAATATGGATCTCTATAGATGTAACAACCCATAAAGCCGGAAGATTTTTGGCAAATCTTATAGTAGGAACACTAACTGAAAACAAAAAGAACCACGCCTTACCTAACAGCTTGCAAGGAAATTCAAAAAGTAGAAAGTTCGGCGATATCAAGATTTGTAAATAGTACATTGAACAGTTTTTGGCCAAATGAAATGGAGAAAAAAGTAATGCTGTTATTAACTGTTATTATTTGGCCCACGCTTTACATCGAATCGCGGAAACTGTTCGATTGGAATTCCCAGATGTGAACAAATATGTGTCGAGTTTTAAGAAAGTATTTCTAAAATCACCATCCCGATCGAAAAAGTACAGCGAAAGCCTGGTTATAATGCTACCACCTGAGCCAGTTGTTACGAGATGGGGAACATGGAACATGGGAACAGGGAACATGTTGAAGCTGTTATATTTCACGCAAATCACTTTTCCAGGAATAAAATCGGTAAGCATTCCAAAAGAAAATCAATGTAAATACCTAACAAATTATTTTGGCCCAGGTTCTGGAGTCTTTCGATCCAAACGATGCGGACTCGATAAAAGTAACCAGAGAGTTGCTTAAAAATTCGGACCTTCAATCAAATTTAATGTTTATTAGGAAATACTTTGAAAAACTTGCAAATTACATAAGTGCACTAGAGGAATCAGGGATGACATTAAAACAGGGAATGGAAATAGTGGAAAAAGATAACATTTTGATTCAAAAAGTTCCAGGAAGAACTGGAAAGGACAAACCAGAAAAATTTCGAAAGTGTTACATCGAAATCTAGACTTTACCCTAATTGAATTCATTAACACTTCGATAAATAATTGTACATTCTCAGTACCCAACATTATAAAAGAAAATGTCGTTAAATATACCAATTCACCATTGACATCATGTGACGTAGAGCGGAGTTTTTCAGCATACAAATTAATACATTCGAAAAAAGGTTGAAACTTACTCCGAAAAACATGGAAAAACTTATAATTATATACTGTAAAAAAAAATTATAACTAACTTTCTCTTTACACTGTATAAAATCCAAATTATACCCAAATAACAAAACAAAAACAACCAAAATTATAAGTAAAAACACAAAATTTACCTCCTTGGCCAATACAAATTTTTTAATATTTTGTTTCCGTTTACAACTTTTTATAATAAACCACTGACTCGTTATTAATAAAAGAATCCATCTTTTTAATTCTATGAGTAAAAAATAAAACCGAACCTTTTTTGACCTATTCAAATATGGTTAAATACTTTTAAGCATATTCCTAACCTTTTTTTGACCTAAAAAAGGCATATTTTTGATATGCCTCCATTTACTGAAAGCCCGTGTATTTTTATAAGTCTATTTTAAAAATTTAAAATTTTGTAGACCACAAATTTTATTTTAGATGAAGCCTTAAAACTATTGTCTTTATACAAAATTCCAGGTGGAGTTAGTTTTTCAGAGACAAGCAAAGGGGACCCCTATTCAAGGGTGCTAATCAAGTTACCACGTCCACGTGTGAACGTTTAAACAGCCCGTGACATTTTTTAGAGGTTATGGTTATTAAATGGTCACCACACCACACTTTCTTCCCCCTCGTTTCACCCCAGTAACTTCTCCCTCGTTCGATCCCGTGAACGTTCTTGTCAACCACTTAGAACTCTAACATATTTGTATTTGTATTTATTTATTTAAGCAATGTTTGTGCTTACGCGAATGTAAACACACAGACCGAGGAACAGTGATTATTCGCACTGTCGGCACGGAGACGCTTTGGAATTACGAGGCTTCTTCCCGGAGGTCAGAAAGTAAGACCGCGGAGTTATAAGATGGGTTGATAACTGATTTAGTTTAAAGTTGGTACATGGTTATATACTTACTTGGAGATAAGGAAGTTAAGTGTAAAGAATAGGGGAATGGGTTGTATTCTGGAGCAGGTCAGTATGTTTTGATTATGGTAGCGGTTGGCGTAGCTGGATCGGCTGACACTGCAGAATGTGCTGACCGCTTGGCG